>CM039609.1:4804661-4833725 GCA_022457205.1 Saccharum spontaneum | reverse complement strand
ATTGGAGCCCTTCCACTAGTATTTTCTTAAGGGGGGTAGCTTTCAAGGTAAATCCAATTGTCCTGAGAACCGCTGGAATTGATCTCATCCTGGGAATGGATTGGATGAAGCAACATAGGGCAGTGATACAATGTCAGGAGAAATCTGTGATTGTGACATCTCCAAGTGGTGATAGAATTTGTGTTGAAGTGGAAGTGCAAGCTCAACCTACCGCCACCGTCAATCAGCTGAGTGATGTTGCTAACCAGGAGGACCAGGTGGTGGATGAATTCCCGGACGTGTTCCCCGATGAACTGCCAGGTATGCCACCCGATCGCGACATCGAATTCCTTATCGAGCTTTTACCTGGAACTGCACCCATAGCTAAGAGGCCATATAGAATGGGGGTAAATGAATTAGAAGAACTAAAGAAACAAATTAAGGAATTGCAAGAGAAAGGTTTTATTCGTCCTAGTTCTTCACCGTGGGGAGCACCTGTTATATTTGTGGATAAGAAAGATGGCACACGAAGGATGTGTGTCGATTATAGGTCCCTAAATGAAGTCACCATCAAGAACAAATACCCACTCCCTAGAATTGATGATTTATTTGATCAGCTGAAAGGTGCTTGTGTGTTCTCAAAAATTGACCTCCGTTCTGGATATCACCAACTAAAAATTCGTGCGTCTGACATACCCAAGACAGCATTTACTACCAGATATGGCCTTTATGAGTACACAGTGATGTCTTTTGGACTGACAAATGCACCTGCATACTTTATGTACCTAATGAACAAGGTATTCATGGAGTACTTGGATAAATTTGTAGTGGTATTCATAGATGATATCCTAGTATTCTCCAAAAATGAAGAGGAACATGCCGAACACTTAAGGTTAGTCTTACAAAAACTCAGGAAACATAAATTGTATGCAAAGAGGAGCAAATGTGAATTCTGGCTGAAAGAAGTATCTTTTCTGGGACATGTGGTCTCTAACGGTGGAATAGCCGTAGATCCCAGTAAAGTGCAAGATGTGCTGAATTGGAAAGCCCCAGTCAATGCTAGTGAAATCCGTAGCTTTTTGGGTTTGGCTGGATACTATAGAAGGTTTATTGAAGGGTTCTCTAAGCTAGCCAAGCCTATGACAGCTCTATTAGAGAAGAATGCCAAATTTGTTTGGTCAGACAAATGTCAAGCTAACTTTGAGGAGTTAAAGAAAAGGTTGACAACAGCCCCGGTGTTGACCCTACCTGATTTAAGTAAGAGTTTCTCTATTTACTGTGATGCATCTCGCCTAGGCCTTGGGTGTGTGCTTATGCAAGAAGGAAAGGTTGTGGCCTATGCATCCAGGCAATTGAGAAAACATGAATTGAATTACCCAACCCATGACTTGGAATTAGCCGCAGTTGTCCATGCTCTGAAAATCTGGAGGCATTATTTGATCGGACATAAGTGTGACATCTACACTGACCACAAGAGTTTAAAATATATTTTTACTCAGTCCGAGTTGAACTTAAGGCAACGTCGTTGGCTGGAATTAATTAAAGATTATGATCTGGAAGTGCATTATCATCCTGGAAAGGCAAATGTTGTTGCCGATGCACTTAGCCGGAAAAGCTATGCCAACGGACTTCAGTTGACATTTATATCAGCAGAGTTGCGAGCTGAAATAGAACACCTCAACTTGGGTTTTGTCAACAATGTAGTAGAATTGACCATAGAACCTACATTGGAGCAAGAGATACGTAAAGGTCAGTTGGAGGATGAGAAATTGAAAGAGATTGCTGAGCAGGTAGTGGTTGGAAAGGCACCAGGTTTCCGGTTGGATGAGAATGGTACTCTATGGTTTGGAAAGAGGCTATGTGTACCTGAAGTGAAAGTCATCCGTGATATGATTCTGCGAGAGGCACATGATTCTGCATATTCTATACACCCTGGAAGTACCAAGATGTACTTGGACCTCAAAGAGAAGTATTGGTGGTATGGTTTGAAACGGGATGTGGCTGAGTATGTGGCCATATGTGATACTTGTCAAAGGGTGAAAGCTGAGCACCAAAGGCCTGCAGGATTGTTGCAACCAATGAAAATACCAGAGTGGAAATGGGAAGAAGTAGGTATGGACTTCATTACTGGATTGCCTCGCACTCAACAAGGATATGATTCGATCTGGGTAATAGTGGATCGACTTACTAAGGTAGCCCACTTCTTGCCAGTCAAAACCACTTATAGTGGTGCAAAGCTAGCAGAGTTGTATATGGAGAGAATAGTATGTCTGCATGGGGTTCCAAAGAAGATCGTATCTGACCGAGGGACCCAGTTTACATCACATTTTTGGCGTAAGGTACACAGTGCTTTGGGAACCAAGTTAAATTTCAGTTCGGCATATCACCCCCAAACTGATGGGCAGACAGAAAGGACCAATCAAATCTTGGAAGATATGTTGAGAGCTTGTGCTTTACAGTATGGTACTAGTTGGGATAAGAGTTTGTCATATGCTGAGTTTTCATATAACAACAGTCACCAGAAGAGTCTCAAGATGGCGCCATTCGAAGCTTTATATGGACGAAAGTGTAGAACACCTCTATTCTGGAATCAGGCAGGTGAGACCCAAGTGTTTGGACCTGATGTCCTACGCAATGCAGAAGAACAAGTGAGGATGATCAGGGATAATTTGAGAATAGCACAGTCTAGACAGAAAAGCTATGCTGATGTCAGAAGGAGAGAATTGAGTTTCAAGGTAGGTGACTATGTGTATTTGAAAGTGTCACCAATGAGAAATGTGAGAAGATTCAATATGAAGGGCAAGTTAGCACCGAGATATGTAGGACCTTTCAAGATTCTGGAGAGACGTGGAGAAGTGGCTTATCAGCTGGAATTGCCAGAAAGTTTAGCAGGTGTGCATGATGTGTTCCATGTTTCACAATTGAAAAAGTGTTTACGGGTACCAGAAGAGCAGATCCCCTTGGAGGAGCTTACTGTTAAAGAAGATCTCACGTATGAGGAATACCCGATAAAGATTCTTGAAACTGCAGAAAGAGTTACCAGGAGTCGCACTATAAAGATGTGCAGAGTGCAATGGAATCGTTATTCAGAAGAAGAATCTACGTGGGAAAGAGAAGAAGATCTGAGAAAATCTTATCCGCAGCTTTTTGAGTAAGCATCATCCAATCTCGAGGACGAGATTCTTTTAAGGGGGGTAGAATTGTAACACCCTAAGATTTTGTTTTATTTAAAAATAGATAAATATGATTTAATTATAAATTCGTTGTGCATTTAAATTTAGGGAATAATAAATTTTTGCAAAATTAAAATTAATCATAAGGCTAATCATTTATTTTTGCACGCATGCTGTTGCACTATATTTTGTGATGATTGGTTTGAGTCAAAGTTTAAAAAGCATTCAAAAACCTTTGGAAATGTGAATTGAAAATCAAATTAGAAAAAGGAAAATTCTTTTCTTTTTCCCTTCTGGCCCGAGCAACCGTTTCGGCCTGTTGGCCCGTTTCCCCGACGGCCCGTCCCTCTTCCCTTCTCCTCTTGGGCCGCGGCCCAGCCCGTCAGCGCCGTCTCTCCCGCCCGCTCTCCCCCTGAAGCCGCTGACGCGCCGGGCCCACATGTCGGCGCCGTCTTCTCCAACTGCCGCCCGCGCCTCTCTCGGTCATGGCAACTGCCGTCCGACGCCCGCGCCCACGACCTCCGCGCGACGTGGGAGCGTCCCCCTCGCCTCGGGCCTTTTTAAAGGGCAGCGCGACCCGGCTCCGCTCTCCTTTCCCACTCCAACCCTCTCTCTTTCGGTTTCGCTACGCCATAGAGCCGCGGCAAGGCACCACCGGAGCACCGTCCGCCCCACCGCGTCGGGTGTCTTCTCCGAGCCGTCCCCGTCCCGTTTGAAGCCGCGGTGAGAATCCCCGTGCTCCCCTCCCTCTCCCTGCACTTCCAATTCCTCGATTTGTGGCCTCTAGGGCCGTCCGATGTGAGCTCCGGCGAGCTCTTTCATGGCCGGCCATGGCGGGTGGTCCTCGCGCCCTTCCCCGGCCGTACTTGCGACGAAAATGGAAACCCCAACCCCTCCGCATCCTCTCTGTGCTTTCGGTTTGGCAAATGGAGCCCGGGAGTGCCCGGCCGAGCAGCTCCGGCGAGCCCCATGGCGGCGCCGCCGTTTTCTTCCTGGAGTCCGGCGGCCGGCTCTCTCTCCCTTTCCCCCCCCTTTCTTTCGTGACCGTTCATCGCGAGATCAACGGCCAGGAATCACCCGTACCCCTTCGCGGGTCCTTTTTTCTAAAGAGACCCCCAAGAATCTGTAAATCGACCCGCAGTCCTCGGCCAGATAGGATTTTCCCGATTTTGTTTTATTTTAATTCCAAAATGTTTTCAGTTTATTTACAGAATTGCCACTACAGCAAAACGTGTATAAAATCGTCGTTTTAGCTCCGATTTGATCCGTTCAACTTGCGTTAGTTTCATAATTTCATAATCTACGCAATAGTGCTACTGTTAGACCTGTTAAGAGCTTTTGAATTTCTCAAATAAACCTAGTTAATAGCTAGCTTCTAGAATAGTAAATGTCTCGTAACTTATGCGTTGTAGCTCCGAATTTCGTGCAATTCGCGTCAATGTGATCGTAGCGAGACGTAGATGATTTTGGTAAACATTTTATTCAGATTTATTTATTGATGGTGTACTGTTCTAATAGTAGCTATGTTTTGCTTGTATGTCTGCTCCAATTTGCGTGTTGTACTCCGTGTCGTACGAGTTCAGACGGTGAGGAGTACGTCGGAAATCCGGACGCGTACGAGGATCAGCAGGACCAGCAGCAGTTCGTGAACCAAGGCAAGTATAGCATGGGCCTACCTTGTTGTCCTATTCATTATATAACATATTCATTATGCATGTGTCTAATATTGCTCGACTATAAGGACTTCCTAGCAAATTGATGACCTGTACCTTGATTCCTATGGGGATTATTTGCATTTGGGTAGAAAGCTAGTGCTCTAACTAAACATGATCTACACATTGATTAATGGAAACAACGGATAATCATGATGATAGTAGTGGAGCTAAAGGGTGATGGTGCAAATGATGTTGATCATGTTGCTCTAAACCCTCCGTAAGGACTTATCTGTAGGGCAAAAGCTGGGACTTACAGTGCAACCGTGGGAGTTAAATGGCTCTGACTTTAGCTCAGTAGTAGGATCTTTTCTAACTTGTTAGAGGTTACCCGAAAGGGCGCAAGAGGGGCTTGCCACGTTGGGTATAGAACTGCCTCTGTTCAGATGTGTATAGCCTGCGGGAATTGTGCCATCGAAAGGGGGGTTCTCTATATCTGCCTGCCGAGGAAACCTAGCGGCCCTAACTGGTTAGAAGAGGCCTATGGAAGGCTTCATAGTGTACCCTGCCTGCTCACCTTGGAAGTGTTAGGGGGTCGACGGGCCCCGGGCATACGGGTAACACGACTCACGGGTAAAGATGCACAACCTCTGCAGAGTGTTTAAACTGTTATAACAGCCGTGCTCACGGACACGAGCGGCCCGGAAAACTCACAGAATAAATAGTTACTTGATACGTGTTGAACCATGATGATGAGATCACACTGATGCTTTCTCTTCTTAAATCTAGTAGGGGATCATGTGGGATAAATGGGAGTTTGAGCATAATTTAATAATGATTAATAATGAAATGTTGATCTACTAAAAATGCTAACTGCAGTCAACCGCGTCTAACCTTTTTGAGCCTCATGAATCCTCATACTATACTTGCGGAGTACGATTGTACTCACACTTGTTGCTATATTGTTTTTGGGTAAAATCCCGGATGGGTAACAGATGACAGTTTCTACGAGGACTTCCCGGAGGATTTCTAGGTTTGGGTCAACCAGTCGTCCTTCCCTGTGGATCAGACACTACGCCTGAGAGATGCTATTTATCTTTCCGTTTGTTTATGTAAGGACTAAGTGATGTAATATCGTTATGTATGTACTCAGTGATGATACTTCTGTTAATTTGTCGGCTTATGTGTGCGACTATTCCTGGGGCGCACATAAGATGTATGCACTCTATATTATCCTTTAATTGGAGTGTGACATCAGTCCTAACCGGACGCGTCCGGTCGCTCCAGGAGCTTACTGGAGTGTGACCGGACGCTGCACCGTCGCGTCCGGTCATAACGACCACCGCGTCCGATCATCGCGCGTCGAGCGGATCTAACCCCTTCATAAAACGGTTCGTCCTCGGCCGTGTTTTTCATCCACACGCGCTTTTTCCGCCGCCGCCTGCCCTAATCCGCCGAGTCGCCATCGAATCGCCGGAGCCGTCGCGCCCTTGCCCTCTTCCTCGCCTCCGGCGAGCCCTGCCTTGACCCCGCCGCGCCTCCTCGCCTCCCTGCCCGCGCGCGTTGCTGCTCAGCCGCGCCCGCACCAGCCGAGCTGCGCCACCGCCGCTCGTTCTCCTCGCCGCCGTGAGCCGTTTGCCACCACCGCCGCCGTGTCTGCTGGCCCCTCGTGCCTCGCCGTTCTTCCACAGCAGCCACCACGTGCTCCCCCGTGCCAAGCTTCCACCCTAGCCCCTCGAATCGATCCTTTCGGCCGAGCCCGTCCTCTAGGGTTTGCCCTAACCCTAGCTTGAGGTGAAGAACTCGTTTGTTTTCGCTCAATTTCATTCAATTCCGTCGTTAGGGCTAACATTGACCGTAACTTTCCATTGCTTATCATCGACTCGGTCCTTTCAGAGCTCGTTCGTTGAATTCGGGGAATCTCGCGATCTAGGTCACCTCATCTTGTCACCATCGTCTCGTCGATCCAAGGTAGCTTTGCGTTTCGATTCATATCTTATCTCATATGCTTGCTATCTTTAGGGTTTCGTACCTTTTAGTTATATATGTGCTTATAGTAGATCTCTCTATTCCGTCGTTGCAGCGAGTTTGTCGGTGTGTCAGGGTGAGATCAGTTTGCTGAATCCGAGGCCAAGCCTGCGGATACGGATTGAGGCCAAGCCTGCGGATACGGATTGAGGCCAAGCCTCTCGAGTGACAGTTCACCATCTTTCAGAGGTTTTCAGTCAGTTTGTCAGCATGGTGCGTTGTAAGAACGCCGGTGGTGCTCTTGGTGACGGGGACGACAGTCCTCCTCGTCGGTCTGAGATTGCGCGTGGAAAGCGCATCAAGATCATGGCCAGAAAGAAGAAGAAGACACTTACAGAGGCAGAGATTGCTCAGGCCGTGGCAGATGCAGCTGAGCAGGCAGAGAGAGGTGGCAGGAGCAGTGGCATGCGCATAGGCGAGCGTCGCTTTCATCTTGAAGGTCGACAGCTTGGGACTGAGGCCACTGAGGGTACAGAGGATACTGGAGCTACAGAGGGTATGTCAGTTGATCCACCTACAGAGGCTACAGAGGCTCCACAGGCACCAGTGGCTACAGAGGATACAGAGGAGCAGCCAGCTCAGTCTCCACCGCGTCGCCGCTCCACACGCGCACGTACTCAGGTGACTCCTAGGCCAGAGGGCCAGCGTCGTGGTGCACTCCCCCTCCCAGAGCTAGAGGTTCACCCCCGGTCGAGCACTTTGACCTGAGGGGTGCTACTGCACGTCAGGTGTAAGGGTTGAGGTTCGTGGAGGTTAGTCGGTGGTTCCCACCTCAGAGGGATCACAGAGCTTCAGAGGGGTTCTACACTCCTCTCCAGGAGGATTTCTACAGGGCTCTAGTTGACAGCGGTATTGCTTTTCGACCACAGAGGGTATGTCGACTTGAGTCACTGGTTGAGGTTGTGGGAGAGCAGCTTCGTCCGCACCTGTCCTTTCTGCCAGGCTTGTCAGATCTTCTTGGACGGATAGGTGCATACTGCGGCACATGGGTCAGAGAGTTTTATGCTTCACTGTGGATTGATCCTGCCCATGAGTTCATTCACTTTGCATTCCGAGGCCGTGATCACAGACTATACAGCACCAGAGTGCAGGAGATTCTCAGACTCCCAGCTTCCGACACGAAGATACATCAGTTGTGCTTTGGTCAGACTCCTCCACCGAGACGCCCTCACGGCGGGACAGTGCCTCCTACAGACTTGGTTCGACCCTGCTTCCGTGAGCCTTTTGGCGAAGGGTCTCGTCGCACGCCTGCCAGCCTGACACCACTTGCCAGAGTTCTGGATGCTATAGTCAGACGCACTCTTCTTCCCAGACTTGGCTACAGAGAGGGACTGACTCGGATGCAGCTATGGGTTGTTCACCACCTCCTCTCACAGACACAGTTTGACATTTGGGATCTCATACTTAGTGAGATGGAGGACACCATAGCTAAGGGATTCAAGGGAAATCGTCAGCTGCCCTATGCACACTGGATCTGCTTCATCATTAGATCATCCATTCAGCTTCCAGCAGAGATCCGAGCTGAGATATCAGATACCACTACTGCTTTTCCTGAGTATGATATCCGACAGCTTTGGGCTTCAGTCACTAGAGATCAGGCCCCCGTGCTAGGACAGCGTGAGCGACCTGAGGTTCCTGAGACAGCAGCTGAGCAGGACGCCACAGTTGATGAGCTTGCTGCGGCAGAGCTTGCCGATCTTGATGCTCAGCCTGCTGATCTTCCTAAGGATGTGACATCTGACAGCACTGATGAGGACTACCAGCCCATCCCCAGGTACCGGTCTCCTCGATCTCACGACCACGAGGCTGGTGGTTCTGGTTCAGCCTCCCGCTCAGACCCAGCCATGGTGGCTATACTTGAGAGGCTGACCCAGGCACAGGAGCAGCAGCAGCAGCAGATACAGCGACAGGCTCAGGACACCACTGCAGCACTTGCACAGATACAAGCTCGTCAGGACGAGTTTCAGCGTCAGCAGCTTGAGATCCAGAGGCAGCAGGTTGAGATGCAGCGACAGCAGTACGAGATACAGCGACAGAGTGCAGCTAGTCAGCAGCAATATTTGGACCTTCTGCGCCATCTAGTTACTGTTGGGGTTCCTCCGCCTGCTTCTGTTCTGACTCCTGCTTTACAGTCCAGTGGTCCGTCGAGTCAGGGACAGCCGAGCTTCCAGTTCACATCTCCACAGCAGCAGGTTCCCCAGTCGTTCCAGTCCCCGAGTTTCACTCCTATTCACACGGGGTTTACACCTTCAGACTAGCCTCGCCCTCACCTCCTGACAGACACACCAATCGGTGACTACAGTGCTACCTACAGCGAGTTGACTAGTCAGCCGACACCCTCGCACACTACTACATTTGCTACGTCTTCAGGGTTGTCAGCTCCCGAGGCAGCTATTCCTCCAGTGACAGGACCAGTACTACAGAGACTATTCCTTCGTCAGTTGCCTCGACAGATCCCCCAACTATTGGCTCGTTACAGGCTCAGGTCACACAGACGGATCCTCTTGTTGCTTCTACGCCAGTACCTGTTCCTGCTCAACAGCCACGTGCTTCTTCAGAGGGTCAGCCAGATAGCTCAGATTCCGAGGGTGATTCTCTGCACTTCGTGATTACTCCGCGTACCTCGGCACCCGACACGACTCCGTCTGTCCCCCCGTCAGATCCTTAGATTAGCTTTTTGGCGCTTGATGCCAAAGGGGGAGAAGAGAGTAGTTTCAAGGGGAGTTTTGTTAGAGGTTTTTCGTTCTTAATTGTGTGCTACATTCATGCATCATGTTTACTTTTTAGTCATTGCATTCGTGTGACATGTCGTCGTGTGATAAACTTTGAGTCTAATGTTTTATCTAGTCCTGTGTTATTTAATGTCACCGTTTTAGTTATAGCTCTAAGATTGTGCTTCCGTGTCTTACTCCGATTTCTTATGAGCTATATCTTTATGTGTACTAACGCTTTTTGTCTTATCTTATGAGTACACTCTTTAGGCTTGGGGCACATAAGTAATTCCTAACCCTTTGTGCTTATTGCTTTTTGCTTATGTGAACCAAGCATGCTCGAAAACCTAAACTCCAATCTTTTGAATTTTAGTGTTGTCATCAATCACCAAAAAGGGGGAGATTGAAAGCATCTAGGCCCCAAGGTTTGGTTTCGACAATTGATGACAACGCTTTATTACCATGACTAACGTGTGTTTTGCAGAAACTTTGGTAAGTTAGGTCATGGAGGTTACAACTGCTTTGGGCACCATGGTATTCATGCCCCTTGATGGAAATCGTTTTGGTTTTCAAAAGAGTGACGTCAAGATTAAGGACGGTTAGTTCCGGATGACGAGGTGTTGAGATGCATTCGGAATAGTCGTTAGGATCTTCGTTTTTCTCTTTTGGCCGTACTATAAAGGGGGGCATGAGCGGGTAGCTTGACCTAGGCGAGTCCTATGTTTAGGTGTGGTGCACACTTGTTAAACTTGGCGCTAGGCAGCTCTAGAATAGCTCAAAGTTCAGTTGGAAGCAACTTGGTTCAAGTTACGACGCGTTTCGGAAAGTTTAGGGTGTTTTTCCCCTGACCGGACGCGGTCTTCGGCATGACCGGACGCGTCCGGTCAGTACAAAACCGCGACTAGGGTTTAGCTCTGACGACCGGACGCGGTCCTTGCGAGGACCGGACGCGGTGGTCAGAAGCCGACACGTGTCACTTGAGGAAAACACCCGATCGGACGCGACCTGGGTGTGATCGGCGCGTCCGGTCACAGTCCAGTAAGGTCCTGAGACGACCGGACGCGTCCGGTCATCACCGATCGGACGCGGTCTCGCGTCCGGTGTGTTTACAGTAAGCTCCCTGCACGATCGGACGCGTCCGGTCACCCCTGACCGGCGCGTCCGGTCACTCAGTTGAAAATTTGGATTTCGACCGTTACAAGCGACCGGCGCGTCCGGTCACTTCGACCGACGCGTCCGGTCAGCCCGTGTTTTGCTGAGTCAGCGCGTAACGGTTCATTTCGTCTGTGGGGTGTATAAATACATCCCCACCACCTCTTTTAGAGGTCTCTTGCTCATTTGATCAGCTGAGAAAACCCTTTAGAGTGCAAGGAAGTGCAAGAGCTCTAGTGAGGATAGAGATTTGAGAATCAAAGCTTGAGAGTTCCTCACTAGCGATTAGAGAGTAGCAAGTGTGCATCCACCTTCTCATTTGGGCTCATCGTGGTCAAGTGAGAGTTCTAGCTTGTTACTCTTGGTGATCGCCATCACCTAGACGGTTTGGTGGTGATTGGGAGTTTGGTGATCATCCGGCGGAGCTTGTGGATGACCCAACTCATCTTGTGAGCGGTTTTGGGTGATTCACCGCGACGGAGTGTCGAAGAATCAACCCATAGAGAGCACTTGATCCTTGCGCGGATCAAGGGGGAGCTACACCCTTACGCGGGTGCTCCAACGAGGACTAGTGGGGAGTGGCGACTCTCCGATACCTCGGAAAAACATCGTCGTGTTCCTTGCCCTTACTTTCAAGCATTTACATTCTCGTATTCACATTCATTGCTTGATTTACTTTCCTAGAATTGCCATGCTAGACTAGGATTGGAAACTAGGGTGCAAAACTTTTTATCGGTAGAATCTCTAGGAACACAAGTAGGCACTAGGGGTGAATTCCGGCTTATAGGATTTAATTCTTGCAATTATTTTTTAGAAAAGCCCAATTCAGCCTCCTCTTGGGCATCTTGATCCTTTCAAGTACTTTCAGCCATGACTTTTCAGCCAAGCGAACAGTACTTTTAGTCATGACTTTCAGCCTGCCTGTGTCTTTCTTCCATCTTCAGCCTCTTCGCCTCCTCTCTCTCTATATAAGTATATTCAACTCCACTCTCTTTGAAGCCTCCCCCACTCTGCTCTCCCGCTTATAGTCTCTGGTACCGTTCGTAAATGTTTTGATGACGTGAACTGATTGTAACTCAGTGGGTTAGGTTTATATAACCTATCCACCTATGTTGACTTTGATACGGATACTCACATTTTTCTAAATTTAACGTCGATATTTTTTCAGTGACAGGCAACATGTCCAACGATAACGAGACACTTGTGGTGCTTATAATGTGTGTTCATAAGTATCAGGTATGCTCATGTATGTGAGCATGTGCTTCTATAATGAGATCACAAAAAAAGAAGAAGAATTTTTTATGACTACATTGCGTCTATGATGGCTTCTGAGGTCTATTCTCCCATATTCGTAAGTGTCTGACCAAGGGGAGATAGTTTGTGAGGGTGGGGTGGGGGGTGCGGTTGTGCCATGACCCAATTTCTATAACTTGGTTTTTGTGGTGAAGTGTTGTAAGCCTTCTTGGAGTGCTCCCCTATTCTTCACTGATTACTATATCCCTAGCTAGCATCGAGTGGTTATTGCCGTCTTGAAGGTTTGTGGCCCTGTTTCGTTTCTCTAAAATTTAGCTTATGTTGGTATATTCTAAGAGGAAAACATCGTTGGTTCGCTGAAAAGTATCGCTAAAGTAGTGCGGCGGAACAGGCCCACCGAGGGCATTTTGTAGGCATATCTTTTCCTTTCTGCCTTCTTAGTGCAATCTTCAAGCGCCAACAAGTGGTAAATAATTGAAGGAAGAAGATGACCAAAAGTATCTTCGTGTAGTTTTACTTTTTAGATGTTATTTGTGCAAGTAGTACTCCATTTGTGTGTTAGCCTTTGTTTCTCTTGATAAACATCACATATGAGTCACTCTTAGTATCTTTCTAAAAAATGATGGTTTCGATGTCAAAGACGGTTTCCATAAAGCAACTTAATAGTAAAAAAGGGGTAGACCCAATGTCAGAGGCTCCCACACGAGTGAAAGCCCAAGTTTGGTTTTGGTAATTAATGACACCAAGTTGCTAATGCCATGTGTTAAGTGTTTTGAGTTAGGCATAAGCAACACATGTGAATTGTGATGAAGGTGTACGTGGCAAGGAGTGGTGGCCACAAGATCACAAAGAAATGGGGCATGGACATAAAATGATGATCATGGTGGAGATGCACATAATATGATGGACACGATGATCAAGTGGAAGAGAAGGATCTAAGAGCGCAAGGCAAAGGTATAACCATAGGGTTTTTCTTTTGCCGGTCTAAGATGAGTAGACAAGTGATTGACCGGGTTTAGGATACATAGCCGACTATCAAGAGGGGCAATCACGGTTAGCTCGAGAATCAAGTGCCACTAGATCAATGTCTTGAGCATATGCATTAGGATCTAGTAGAGAGCTAACATAACGCCTTGAAAATATTTGTGAAATGCTAACACACATGCATATGATGGTGTACACTTGGTGGTGTTGGCACATTTGCGAAGGCGGTGGTGTTTGAGCGGTAGTAAGGGGTTTGGGGTTCGCTCTCCCTCCCGCCGAGCTTGCGAGCGCGGGATTCAGGCGTTTTCAAGGGAATGAAATGCCTATTTTCTATTGTGTCGGAGGCGAGAAAAGGTGACGAAAGTCCGAAATGGTTTTCACTGAAAAACAGTGGCCGGACGTTGTGGTCGAAGTGATCGGACGCGGCTGGCGCGTCCGGTCAGTTCAACTCGGTGCTGCTTGCTAGGGTTTCTGACCGGACGCTGGTCTGGCCTGACCAGCGCGTCCGGTCAGTTCATCTGGGCGTAGAAGAAGAGCGCGCAACCGGCGCATCCAGTCCCTCACGGAATCGGAGCGTTCGGTCAGGCGTCCAAAGGAACAGAGTGCAGTGGTGTGCTGATCGGACGCGTCCGGTCTCGACGGGAGCTTGCTGGAACATGACCGGACGCTGGCACTGTCGCGTCCGGTCAAACGGTTGAGCGCGTCCGGTCACGGCAATGGTAACTTCTGACGCGCACTGTTCACGCTTGTTCTGTAGTGACCGGACACGTCCGGTCACCCTGATCGGAGCGTCCAGTCAACGTGATTTGAATTGTGTCGTCCGGTAACGGCTAGCTGCGTACCCCTTCGCTATAAATAGAAGATGTCCGGGGTTTGAGGGTAACTCTTGCACATTTTGAGACCTAGAGACATCCTTTGAGCTAGAGAACAACCCGTCCACTCATCTCTTTACTTGGTTGCACATCTTGAGTGAGATTCAAGTGCATTGTTTGAGAGCTGCATTCTAGAGGCACTTGATCTTCGAGTTGCTGCGGATTTCTGGTTACTCTTCCGTGTTTCCCGACACGGTAGACGGCTTGGAGCAGCGGAGGTGATTGAGCTCGCAATTAGAGATTGTTAGAGCCCTCACCAAGTGTTGTAAGGGGTTCTTGATCCTTCCCCGCGGGAGTTCACAAATTGGATACTCTAGTGGAGCTCGTGGCTTGGAGGATCTCCATCTTGTGTGCGGTTGTGCGGCGCCCGCCGAGGGCTCGACTCTTGATAGTCGATTAGCTCGCGAACCGACAAGTGGGTGCATCGCCACAATGAGAAGTAGCTTGCCGGGAAGCAAGTGAACCTCGGTAAAAAATCTTATGTCATCCCTTTGCCTAGAATTTCTCTTGTGATTGATTCTTCGAGTGTATTACTTCTCTATATCGTTGGTATAAGAATCAAGTCACTTGCTCTTTACTTTTTTGTACTAGTCCTAGTGTAGTTTGCTTAGTGTAGCTTTTATCACATAGGAGTAAGTAGCTTAGTGACTTAGTCTTGTTAGTGTGTATTAGAGATCATAGCCTTGCTTCACTAGAATTGCATAGGTGGCTTGCATACTGTAATTAAGCTAGTGCTAGAATTAGCTTAGCCATATTTTATACTAACGTATTTGTTTAGTGAAGCTTGTAGAATTTTTAAATAGGCTATTCACCCCCCTCTAGCCATTTGGACCTTACAACGAGTGGGGTCTAGAGAAGGAAATAACCAAAGCAAAGTCTTACCCCCGCAGAAATTATGCAAAGAGACGACTTCGAACCCAGGACCTGGTGACTCGGCGAGCTAGCACTCACCAACCACCAGGCCTGCCTTCATAAAACAACTTAATAGTACATATCACAAAATACTTGCAAGACATAGTAAAACAGTACTTCCATGAAACCAGATTTTAATACAAACATACTTTGTTTTTTACTAAACAGGTGAAAACCAAACATGGAAAGTAGTTCAAAAATACACTTTTGTAACTTGAAAAATTTTGAAACTTGGCACATATGTAGTCCATCCATACATAACCCACACCAAAAAGTTGAGATGCAAAATTATTTTTGAAAAAAACATTTGAAAATAACAAAATTCATGTGCAAGAATACTAGAAGACAAAATCCAGAATTTTTGTCTTGTTGCAATGCACATACAAGTGAAATTTGTGATTTTTGTATAAATTTTCCAAGAATAAGTTTACATCCCAACTTTTGCACGTGGGTAATAGGAGTAGATGCACTATACGTTTTCAAACTACAAAAGCATTTTTTTAAACTAGTTTCCAGGTTTCCATTTGTAGATGGTTTTCACCCTACATTTTTAAAACGGTTGACTTTAGACAATCACGAGACATCACTCGTTTGTAACCTGAGCCAGCATTCTCAAGATTCTTGCATTCTTTACTGCCTTACCTAGTAACACATTTTCTATTTGCCTTTGTACCAAAGCTCTCAAGATTACATGTGCACTCATCTTGCAATGTTGCAGTTTACACTCATGAGGTCAAAAAATAAAAAAAAAATCATATATCGTTGCACGAACACTTCCAGATCTTGTGTACCCTTTTCTATTGGTTGTGAATCAAGCAGAATTCACCCATGAGCTTTAGAATCAGTAGTTCAGAACAAGCAGTTCTGTTAAATCAAACATACCGCCTTCAGTATCTTACATGCATGGCACCAAATAAGTATATTCTAAAAACACATTTCATTATGTATCTAATAATACCAATCTGCTGTCATAAATTTTAGTTCTCTTTTCTATTAAGTTAGTCAAACTTAAAATAGTTTGAGTTATGAAACTCTAAAAGCTAATTTAATTTGGAACACAAAGAGTAATAAGAACCAAGCAAAATATGACGCACGGAGCAAGATTAATAAACTACTGATAATTACTTTTCCATTTCTTTGTCTACTACCTCCTGCTGTTTTCTACTACAAGGGTGAAAAAAGAGCAAAAGGTGGATGCACAGACCCAAGGACAAGGAGTACTGGATGCAAACATGACAAGAGTATGGGCAAAATAGTACATCCACAGATGAGGGGGTGGGGGGTCTCTGCTGAATTGCTCATGGAGGTGAAGGTGATTCTCTGCACCCGTGAGTGCTCTGGTCCCAGCAGTACCCCCGTCTCGTTTCATCACTTTTCCTTGTGCAGCTGCAGCAGCAACACCATTGTCTGTCTGGCCTGGCTTTTGTCCACTCCCCTACCTCTCCCCTCTGTTTCCTTTGGATGTCTGTATGCAGCCATGTCACTTCACTACAACTGGCTGCCAGGACTAGTTGTCTAGTTACTAGTACTACACCATCTACGGTTTAATTACCTGTATCAAACTGAGATCCATACGCATTCGGGATGGACCAGTAATTTGTTCTTGAATCTTGATACCGGCAGGAGCTACTAAACGACTACTATTATTTATATAGCATATAGGACTACTATCATATCATATACTTAGGCCTAGAGCTAAAACAACCTAGACTTGTCTTTTTTTTGTTGCTGTTGTCCAGTATATTTGTTAATTAAAAGCTTTCTACTCTTCCCTCCACTTGATGTGGTCATTGATAGTCCCTGCAGGTAATAACATAAATAAACAATGACACAACCATCAGGTGGGGAGGCTAATTTTATATGCATCATGATTAAGCAGCTGATTGCTACTTACTCCCAGATTAGAGGAAAGGAGACCCCTTTTGCTCTGTATTCACAGCCCAATGGCTTCATGCCCAGGCGAAAACCTGAAGAAAAACAGTTTCTTACTATCTACTGCAAACAACTGTGCTATTATAAAAAGAAACTGTAAACAGCTGTGCTGCTACCAACAATACATACATCCTACTGTAAACAGCAATGGAGAGAAGTGGCTGAATTTCTACCTGGGCGCCTGAAAGAAGCAGGAGTTGTATGGGGGCAGCTCAATGGTGGATGCAGGTGGGAAGAGGGATGAAGCCACATGGTGAGGGCTGCCATTGCTGATGTTCCCATTTTGAGCTGTTGGAGCTGTATCAGTGGAGGCCTTGGTGGGGGATGCAAAGGGGCTGTCAGGCAAAATGTGCTCCACCACGCCACTGCAATCCAAGCAAAACAAGGAACATATCAATCCTGGAAAGATCAAGACCAAACCCAAAAGAAAGGGAACAAGTTGCACCAAGATACAGATTAAGTGATTAACAATAGCCTTTAGCTGCGGCAGTCACTTATTTCTTTTCTCCTTTCCCCAACCTTTTGCCATCGCATTCCTTTTCCCCCTTTTTGTTGGTTCAATCAAGATTCAAAACTACCAATGAACGATCAGCACAGCCTATGTACCAAACCGACTCTTATACAAATTGCTTATCGAGGCAAATTAGGTCTAGGCCGGACGATAACAATAGCATATTGACAACAAACTTGCTGGATTTGCCATCTGATCGTCACATCTTTGCCAAACTTATAAACCAATTAACTAACTAACCATGCAGGTGCTGCAACAAATTTGTTCGGCAGGACAATTTTTTTATGTCAAGATGCCTAACATTGTTTCTATGAGAACCAGCAAAACATGCCCAAAGAAAGAAAGGGAAAGTGCCCATTTGGTTTCTCTATGCTGCCTTTCCTATACTGCCTTTCCTCCCATGCCTTTCCCCTTAAAGAAATTTTAAATCCTAGCCTGTGACCTCAGTGCCCATTTGGTAGATATTAATAAATCCTCCACAGCAACAATCTTACCTTTCTTGTAATCCACAAGCAACAATGGGCGTAACCGTGACAGGACCAGATTCCGTCTTCTCTTCCCCAGGGTTGACTGCCTGCTTGGGACTGCCACCCCCATCCCCATCCTCTTCTCCCTGCTGCTCCTCGTGCTCGCCTCCTGCATCGGCTGCAGACACAGCAGCTGCTGCTGCAGGCGCACCCATAGCAACGCTGTTACTGTTCATCATCTTGTGGCCTGTTTTCCAAAAAAAATTCTCAAAAATTTTCAGATTCCCTGTCACATCAATCTCTAGACTTAAATGTAGATAAAAAATAAAACTAATTATAGTTAGTCGGGATTAGACACTAATTACCTAATAACAACAAAAATGCAGTCTGCCAGTGATTTTTTAAAAAAATTTTGCGAACTAAAACAGGCCCGAGTATCTGCTACAGTTACTGCTACATCCTCTGCACAATGGATTCAATTCCATTCAAAGCACCTCAAGAAATTTGTCAGGGTCAAGAAGCGGACCTTGGATGCTGTCATCCTCCACTTGGACGGCATTGCCATTGCCTTTGCCGCCCTCGCCTTGCCCCATGGCGGTGGGGGAGGAGCCGAGGTGGTGACCCCTGCTCTTGAGGTCGAGGAGGTACAGCCCCATGAAGCGGCGCCCCTCCAGTTCGATGGCCTGCTGCAGCTCGGCCGCCTGCTGCTGCTCCTCGAGCTTTCTCCTCAGGAACGCCTCATGGTTGGCAACGCTCCCGTACATCATCCTTGGTCCTAGCCGTTGCCAAACAAACATGTCAATCTCCATCTGCAACAGAAGAAATGCTGCAAGAAAAGAAAATGGAATGCGTGCATGCAAATGCAATGCAGAGATTGCAGCCGTTACTACTCACCAATCTGCGGCTGCTGCAGGTCGAAGGGGTCTCTGGAATCCAGCAATCCGGTGGGCGACGTGCACCCGGCGAAGTCGCCGTGGTGCGGGTGCTGCAGCTTCCTGCGCAACAAGAAAGATGACGCTTCCGTTACTACGAACAGAAACTGTCAAAACGAGCAATGTGCAATGCATGAGGGTCGAGGCCGGAGGATGAGAAGGAGACGACGGACCTGAACCTGTCGGGGACCTTGCCCTTCTCCTTGTAGGGCTTGACGAGCACGCGCGCGTCGCACACGAAGTGCGGGTTGCCCTTGGCCAGGATGATCTTCACCGTCTCGGCGTAGACGAAGGTGACGAAGCCGAACATGCGCTTCTGCTGGTACGGGATGCGCACGTCCTGCACCGGCCCGTACATGCTGCCAAACAGACGACGGGGCACGTCGCCATCGATGGATCAATCAGCCGAGTTGCTTTCTTTCGTTCGCTCATTATTGGACTGGAATGGACTGTGGACTACTAGGCGAGAGAGTTCTGGGAGGCAACAAGAGAGGCAGTAGTCGAAACAAAACAGGAACCCCCAATAATGGCGGCGTGCCCGGTACCTGAAGTAGTTGGAGACGTCCTCCTCGCTGAAGGTGGAGTCGGCCGGGAAGGTGAGGTAGATCTGCCGCGCGGCGGGGCTGGACATGAGCTCGCCGCGGTCCATCCGGGGCGACCGCACCGGGAACCTGCCGTGCATGTCCTCGCCGCCCTGGAGCAGCATGGCCGCCGCAGCCGCAGCCGCCGCCCTGAAGCAGCGAGCGAGATCACTTGCCAGATTAGCAAGGCCGGCCGGCACAAGAGACTGGAACAAAAATGCAAACTTTGGTGGTGACGAGGAAGAACTAAAAATGGCACCTTTGGGGCTCGCTCTGCTGCTGCTGCTGGTGGAGCAGGAAGTTGAGGTTGACGCCTTTGGGCGGCGACGGCGAGAACGGGAACGCGGACGCCATGAGCTGCTGCTGCTGCTGGGAGCGCGCGGCGGCGAGGGCTTTGGCGCGCATGACGACCATCTCCCGCTCCGTGGCGGCGTCGTCCTCCTCGGGCAGGCCGTGGAGGAAGCGGCAGGAGGAGCCGTTCTTGCAGAACCCGCGCGCGAAGTACATGCAGGGCCTCCACGCGCCGGCGCCGCCGGCAGCGGCGGCGGCGACCTCGGTGTCGCTGAGCGAGAAGCTGCGGCGGTGGCCGGTGGCACCGGCCGGGGACCAGCAGTCGTAGTCGTCGGGGAAGAACGCGTCGGCGGGGGCGGCCGCGCCGTCGTAGTCGTACCCGAGCGCCTGGTCGGCGGCGGCGGCGAAGGGGTGGTGGTGGTCGGTGGCGGCGGCGGCGGCGGGGCTCGGGAGGGACCCCCAGGGCGAGGAGGCGGGCTGGTGGAGCGGGCCGAGCACGGGCGACGGCGGGGAGGCCGGCTTGGCGGCGAGGTCGGCGCGCGCGGCGGCGACGAAGGCGTGGAGGACGTGGTCGGGGCCGAAGGCGAGGCGGATGAGCTCCTTGTCGCTGTTGTCCTGGATGAGCAGCAGGCCCATGACCTTGGACGCGTTGTCCGGGTCCAGCGCCCGCACCCGGTCGAACACCGCCTTGGTGGCCTCCCAGGCGTCCATGGCGTCGCGGCGGGGAGCGGGGGCGGGCAGGGCGCGTCCGGACTCCGGCCCCCTTCTTATCAGGGGTGGTGTGGTGGTTTCCTTCTCCCTTCTTGAAAGCACGGGGAGGGGAGGAGGGGAGAGGGAGGGGAAGGCTGCCAGAAGGGAAGGTGAAAAGGGAGCGACGAGAGGAGCGGGGTGTGGGGGCACGGTTGGAGTAAAAAGCAGAGTGTGGTGAATTAAATAGGGTGCTTGGGTTGGACACCAAAAACCGGGCCGTTCCGGTTCCCTCCATCTTTTGGGGGAAATTTCGGTGGGGGATTTTGAATTCGGCGGTTGTTTTGGCTTTCCTTGCGTGCGAAGGAGTCAACAACCAAGAGTGATAGTAGGCTGTGTTCAGTTCCCTAAAAAGAGGTAAAAAAAGTACTGTAGCATATTTTGGTTTTATTTGATAAATAGTGTCCAACCGTTGACTAATTAGGTTCAAAACGTTCGTCTCGCAAAGTACAACCGAGCTGTACAATTAGTTTTTGATTTCATCTACATTTAGTACTCTATACATGTATCGCAAATTTGATGTGATGGGGAATCTTTTGTT
The DNA here is from genome assembly GCA_022457205.1 of Saccharum spontaneum. Classification (NCBI taxonomy): domain Eukaryota; kingdom Viridiplantae; phylum Streptophyta; class Magnoliopsida; order Poales; family Poaceae; genus Saccharum; species Saccharum spontaneum. Next base: position 4,813,006 of record CM039609.1, on the reverse strand, counting down.
TGCACAGTACTATTTTTGAGGAAGTAAACACAGCCCTAGTACTTTCTCATTTAAATTTTGAAAGCACGGAGTGGAGAGTGATCGAGAAGTTCGAGTTTTGGTGCTAGCAAGCTTGCGGATGGGGCTGTTTGGTTGGAGCATCCATTCCCAGGTAACTTAACCAGATATCTATATCTCAATTCTAGGCCTCTAAAATCCAGTTCCTTGGTTATTGTTCGGACTAGTTTTTGTCAAACTAAAATAGTTCTTGAGGTGTTTGAAATTAGAGGCGCAGTGTTTCCATTCTTCTGAATTTGGTAGTCATAATTACCTAGCGTTACCCATGTTAGGCGTATACGGCTTGGCTATGAGCAATATACAACACTTGTGTATATTACTATTCGTCGTTGGCGTGTATCAACAGTACAATAATTAGACAGTTGGGGGACTAGGATACGAAGCAGGAAAAACATAGGTGCTTTTATTTTGTTGAATTTAGGTTGACTGGCATTTGCCTTGGCATAATATACGACTTGGCTCTGAATAATCTACAACTCTTGTGTGTATTGTTGTTCATTGGTATATATGACCAGGATTGAGTAGCTTATAGCATTTATTTTGCAGGTATAGGTGGTATCCTGATGAACAATGCAATAATTAGATAGCTGCCGAATTGAGATACGAGGTAGGGAAAATATAGCTGGTTTTAGTTTGTTGAGTTTAGGTTGAGTGACTTGTGTGCGTTGTTGTTCTTTGGCGTATACGGTCTAGATTGAGTAGCTTGTAGCCTTTTTCGTGACCAATGCAATAATTAGATAGTTGGTGAACTATGATCTGAGATAGGAAAAACATAGGACTCGGTGCCCTAGCTCATTGGTTCAGGCTCCACAAAACGCCTTAACTTGGTGTAGGTACAAGGAGGAGGATGGTCGAGGGGCCGGCGTCGGAGCTCGGGGGTGGGGCGCGGACGACAGCGTCAGTGCGAACGACGACGAGGCTCAGGGTGGCGTGTAGGCGCTTGTCGGTGTCCGGACCCGAGGGGGTCCTAAACCAACGAGTAAAATGCTGCGTGTCCCTTTCCTGGATGGTGATGCAAGGAGAACACACGGGGGTTTATCCTGGTTCGGGCAAAAGAAGGCCCTACGTCCAGCGGGGGTGAGAGAGATTTGTATTTCCTTGCACCGAAGTGCTTGCGTAGGGGTTACAAGCTTGTGAGAGAGGGTGTCGAGCCCAAGTCTCAAAAAGGGGAAAAGAAAGAGTACAAGATGATTGCTTGAGATGTTGGTCGCTACGTAGTGTGTGCGTGGCTGTTCGTCTGATCATCCTCTCTCCCCTTGTGGAGTCCCAGCCTCCCCTTTTATAGCACGTGAGGAGACCAAGATAGCGGGGGCCTTGAAACGATGTTTTGTCGGTCCCTGTTGGAGATACTGTAGCGACGTGCCCTAGGAGTGGGGGGCCATGCCTGGGCACGTGATGTCGTGGAAGGTGAGGTGCTGAAATGACGCAGAGCACCGTGCCATACCGTCCTTTCTTCCCTGTTGCGCCGTGTCGGTGGTCGAGGTCGGGTCGAGGCCGAATGGATAAGTCCGAATCCCCGGAATTACGGCATACGGGCCTTGTCGTATTGTCCCTCGAGGGTTAATAGTGACGCACAGGACGAGGCATGGTGGGAATAGTGACGTTTTTCACCTCCCATCACGGGATGGGCAGTAAGACAGTGAAAACTGACACAGGTAATGTTCCCACGTTGATCCAGACCGCGGCCATGCCGGTAGGTGATGGTTGGTAGGTTGCATTAAATACTTTGACTTTTCGTCCCGTGGTAGGTAGAGACTGAGGGGGTCGAGCGCCTCGACCCGGGCTCACGCGAATCGGAACGCTCCCGGGGGTGGGTCGAGCCCCGTGCGGATCGGAGCACGGTCGAGGTCTCCCGTCGAGGGGGCCTCGTACGAGCCGGAGACAGGACGCGGTCGAGGCATTTCGTCGAGCCGGCCTCGTACGAGGCGGGCCTATCGCACGTAATGGGTTGTGTTTTATCGTGACTTGATCGTTTCAGTTTTCATTATCGTCAAATGTGGGTACCCCTATACTATTGGTACCGACAGTAGCCCCCGAGCCTTTAGGTGAGTGAACGTTCACTCTCCTTAAGGCTTATTTACCGATGAACTGGAGTCATAGCGTCGTTTATCTTTTTTAGCAGGGATGCCTAGGCGTTCTCAGTACTTCTCCGGTGGGGGCGCGCGAGCGCACCCGCCGGGTGTAGCCCCCGAGGCCTCGGTGGAGTGTTGAGAAAATCTCCTCCGAGGTCTTGTTTACATTTTTTATCAGGGAGTAATTGATGCGGCCGAGCCCCCGAGCCTCGCGCGCACGAGGTCGATCAGAGTCCCTGCCGTCTTTCGTTGTCCGTCCCTCGCGCTCTTCCTCCGGAAAGGAAGAGGAGGGGTGGGGAACGTCGTACTACCCCGTTTGGGCGAGTCCGGCGATCTCCGGTGAGCTGCTAGCGGGGAGATTCAAGTGAGAGTTCGTGCTCCAGTCGTTAGGAGTCGGCTTGTGGCCCGGAGGCACTCTACGAAAATGCCAAAGAGTGGTCGTGCGGATGTCGGTTCCCTTCGACGGGATCCGAGGGCTCGTTGCCTCCCCCGTGGGGATTCCGGCTTCGACCTCGTCCTCTGGCCTCGAATATGTCCTGGGGCGCCTCGAGAGCGTGGCTCGAGCCCTGGCCATGTATGAGCGCATCCCTGGTCGTCCCTTGCTCTGTGCTCGAGGGCGGCTGTCGAAACCCAGGTCGAGGGCCAGCCTCTGTTCCCTCGAGACTTAAAGCGGGCCCGGAGCCCGTTAGCGGAATATCGGGATATCCGTCCGCGGATCTCGCCCCGCCCGTTTAGCCAGGCGCGCCTTTTTAGGGCGAGATCGGCGCGGTAGTGGGCGGCGTGGCGTTCGGTTACTGCGTGGGGACGGCCACGTGCCCTGCTCCTGTAAGGCAAGAAGGACGGTTAGGTGGGCGCATTTATTACGGGAAACTGTTGCTACCTTTTCGCGCGGCCGTTGAACTTCTTCCCGGTCTATAAAAACGCGGCCTTGGGGTCTGTGTTCCCCTCCGGTTCTTTGCGTTCTTGCCATCCTTTGCCTTAGGAAACCCTAGCCCCCTTGCGCTTTCCGTCCGCATTGCTGCCGCCGCCGCCCTTTTTCCCCACACCTTTCCTCCCCGCCGGCGCTGATGGCTGGAAAGAGCCAGTTCCTTGCTACCGACGGCTGGGCCTCCTCTTCCGTGACGGAGAAGAAGCTGGAGGAGCTGGTCGCGGATGGGTTGCTGCGGCCGAGGACGAGCCGGTCGCGGCCGGAGTGGATCGCGCCGCCGTCGACCCATCGGGAGCCGGCCCCCCCGGAAGGCTACGTGGTGAGCTTCGTAAGCTTCCACGAACGGGGGTTCGGTATCCCGTCGTCAGCCTTCATGCGGGCGCTCCTCCACTACTACCGGGTGGAGCTCCACCACCTCGCCCCCAACGCCATTGCGCAGGCCGCCATCTTCGCGGCGGTCTGCGAGGGATACCTCGGGGTGGAGCCGCAGTGGAACCTGTGGCTCCACCTTTTCAAGGCCGAGCTTTTCGCGCGGAACGCGGGAGCGAAGGGCGCCTTCTACGCCGTGCGAGTAGGGAGCTGCGTCCTCCAGTTGAGGTCGAGTCGGACGGAACAGTACATCCCGGCGCGCCTCATCTCTTCGAACAGCGGGTGGCATACGGGCTGGTTCTACCTCCGCAACGACGAGAACCAGCTGCCGAGGTATACCGGCCGCGTGCTGACCGCCCGGGAGGACAACTGGGTGTACGGCGTGCCGGACGTCGAGAAGCCGCGCCTGAACCCGTTGCTGGCGGCGCTGCAGCAGCTTCGTGCTCGAGGCCTGACGGCGGCGGCAGTAGCGACGGCGTTCCACCGTCGTCGGGTGATGCCGCTGTGCCGACGCCGCCTGCGCCTCGACCAGATGACCCCGGAGGCGTCTTTGGAGGGGAGCCGGATGTCGCACGAGACCCTCACCCCCGAGGAGGGGCTTCGCCGAGCCCGCCGGATGGTGGGGACCTTCAAGGCGGAGGAAGCCGACCGGCTCCCCATGAGGCCCACTGAGGGGTTCGAGCCCGTGGTAAGCTCCTTAGTACGCTCGTCTTTTTAGTTCGATTCGCGTCTGAGACCTTCCCCTGATCCGGTCGACGCCATTGCGCAGGACTTATCGGCGTTGCGGGAGACTCGACCGCCGGTTCCGGAGGACCAACCTGCTCGGGACGCCCGACGGGAGCACGCCTCGAAGCAGAAGGCGGCCAAGGAGTCGACCAAGAAGCGGGCGGCCCGGAAGTCCAGGGAGAAGGAGGCGCGGAGAAAACTCCGGCGCCAACAGGCCCTCGACGGACTCCCTTTAGAGCCGTCGCCCTCCGAGACCATGTCAGGAGAGGACGACGGCAGCAGCGGCGAGGATGACGACGCCTTGTCGCGGTACGAGGCCGCGACCGGGCTGGGGAACCTCCCCGACATCCGCCCTCTGCTGGAGCCCCTCGCGGGGCCATCCTCCTCGGTTGTTGTGGTCGAGGAGGTCGAGGAGGACGACGAGGAAGAGGAGAAGAGGAAGAAGAAGAAGGAGGAGGAAAAGAGGGAGGCGGGCCCCTCGGCGGGAGGGGTCGCCTCGCCCCGGACCCAGCCAGGGGGGTCGACAGGGGCGCCTGCCCCAGCCCAGGCCCCGCAAGCTCAGGCGGGGACGGGGGTGGGGGTGCCGACATCGTCGTCGGCGGCGCCTTTATCGGGCGTGAAGACCCGAGGCCAGTTGGCCTCGGAGGCGCAGAAAGCGCGTAGCGGCGCACCGGCGAGAGCCCCGAGGAGCGCCCGGTCCGTGGGTGGGGCTGCCGCGAGGCCGCCGCCTGCGACCTCGAGCGGCTCGGACCGTGGGGGGTCGAGGCCCCTGGTGCCGATTTCTGGGTAAGCTTCTGAACAGAAAGGGACTCGTCTTATTTCCTGATTTCGTCGATCGACTCATCCTTTATTTTTCAGGCTGAAGCGGAAGGCGGAGACCATGGGGCCCACCCCCGTGAAGTCCCTTCGAGCCAGCGCCTCCGTCCTTAACCGGTCGGCGGCACAGGACGCTGCCTGGGTCCGCGAGGTCGAGGCGGCGAAGGAGCGCCGTCGGCAACGGGAGGCCGCGGGTGCCTCGACGGTTGTCGGCCCCGATCCTGCGGTGGCGGGGTCAGAGCCGGCAAGGACGGTGGCGCCCGGCCCGGCCGAGGCGGAGCCCAAGGCGCTGCCCTCGGCTGAGGCCACCGTCGAGGTGGCCACGGAGGAGGCGGCCGCAGAGGCGACCGCGGAGGGGGCTGCACCAGCGCCGGAGCAGGAGGTGGCGCCGGCGAGGGAGCCGCAGCCGCAGCAGGACCTAGTGGTGCGGCCGGTGGGCATGACGGAAGGTGGGGCCGTCGGGCCTTCTGCCGGAGCCCCGGAGGCGGCGGCGCCGGAAGTTGAGGCGCCGGTCGCGGGGGTACCGGCGGTGGGAGCGCCGGCGTCCGAGCCGCCGTCGGGCGAGATACCGGCCGTAGGGGCGTCTACGGCAGAGGTGCCGGCTCCGGAGGCACTGGCTGCCGGGGGGCCGGTCACTGCCGAGGGACAAGCGCCCGTGGTCATCGTCCTCGACGACGCCCCCTTGGACAAGGGAAAGGAGATCGTGGGGGCCGAGGAGGGCGAGACCACAAGCTGGGCGGAAGCCTCGGCCCCTGCCGGGGGTGCGAGCGAAGCCGGCCCTTCGACCGGGCCGGGAGGTGCCCCGGCTGGGGCGTCATCGTCGTGGCCGGACTTCGCCGCGCTGGCGATAGCGCGGGCCGAGGAGGAGATCCCGAGGTGGGGAGGGCCGCCCCTTGCGTTCAAGGATGCCGCAAACCTCGACGGCGAGCCCATCCTCGTCCTGAACGACAGGGATGAGGTCCACCGCTGGCAGTACCTCGAGGGCGTCCGCCAACACCTCGCTCGGCTGCTCAGCGTGGCGTCCGACGCTGTTACGCGGGGCATGCTGGACGCCACGGAGGTATGACCAAGTCGCCGGCTTACTCCGTGGGTCTTCGTGTCTTTTTCCCTTGGACTCATTACGTTTTTTGATTTTTCTTGAATTAGGAACTCAAAGAGGCCTCCCGCCGAAAGTCACTCTTCATCCGGGGTGAGAGTGGTGTGTGGGCGTCGCTGTCTCGGCAACGGGCCCTGGTCGAGGAGACTCAGAAGAGGCTCGCCGATCGGTCCGCTGAGATGGCGGAACTGCGCACCGCCTTCTCGACGGTGAAGGAAGAGGCGATGCAGGCGTGGGCGGCCGAGGCCTCGATGCGCACCGAGGCGGACAAGGCCCGGGAAGAGGCTGCCCGGGCCCGCCGAGACCTCGAGCCCCTGTCGGCGCGGGTCAAGGAGCTCGAGGAGGACGTCTCCCAGGTTGGCCGTCAGCGGGACGCCCTCAACGTCCAGATCGGGCAGGTGACAGCCCAGCTTGGCGCGCTGAAGGGCGAGGTCTCGGTGCTGAATGGGGCCGTCCAGGAGAAGGACGCGGCGCTCCAGACCGCCCTCCAGGAGATCGAGGCCCTGAAGGCGGCCGTTCGTGAGAAGGACAGCGCCCTCCTGGGGCTCGAACGGACGTGCGGGGGGCTCGGCGACGAGGTCGTGGGTTTGAAGACTCACGTCGAGGGTAAGTACAATCTGTTGTAGTTATGCCGTCGGTGCGTCGTATTGGGCGCTAATGTTAGCTTGTCGTATTCCAGAGCTGGAGCGCGAGAACCAGGAGGCCCACTCGACCGCGAACTCCCTGCAGAGCCTCCTGGAAGCCGAGACCCGGAGGACCCAGTTGCTCGAGGGCGCGATCACCACGGTGTGCGACGGTCTGGGGGTCGGACCCGACGCCGACACCGGAGAGGACGCCCCAGGGAACTGCTTCATCCGTCGGATGGCCGCGCTAGGTCATTTTGCCCGGGAGAAGATACGGGACAGCCTCCACCACGGCGTAAAGAGGGCACTGGCCGTCGTTCGCTCTGGTTTTGTGTTCGACATGGAGCTCGTCGCCGACGGCTTCATCACAGACCCGGAGCGGACGGACGCGGAGAACGCAGATGCCTGCTTGGACCTGATCGAAGCCGCGGAGGGGCCTGGGAGCCGCCTGGCCTCGCTCTTCGAGCCCGAGGTGGTGCCGCCCGCTGACGACGAAGGCCTGTGAGCCAAATCTGGGCACGGAGGCCCGTGTAATAAGTTAGTTATTTTGAATTTTGATCGTGGTGGCCCTGGGGGCCTTAAGAACTCAAAACTTAAACTAGTTTGTGACGAATCTAGTTTTTTTTCGAGCCTTTTTTCCCTTTCGGCCTGGGTTGTATTCTCATACGATTTACTTAACGCGCAGTCACGCCCTTTGGCGTGGGGAGCGAGTGGAGGTACCGTAGCCTCGGGGGCGTAAGCGATCTCGCGGCTCGACTGCCCTCGAGCTTCAGGGTGCTCTTGCGGCCTTGTAGATCGCGTGAGAAACTGACCTAAGCGGCAGGGAGTGTGCTACTCTCTTTCAAAGTTAAGAACCGTTATAAGACCTACTTAGCGTGCGGTTGCGCCCCTAGAAGGCATGAGGGGTGAGTGGAGGTACCGTAGCCCCAGAGGCTTAGGTGGTACTCCTGGCTCGAGGGTCCTTTCGCACTTAGGGTGCTCTTGCAGCGAAGTCGATCGGAAAAAGCGGTTCTTAAATTTTAAAAGAGAGTACAGGTTTTTTTTTTTTTTCAGGGACTGGGGGGGTTCCCCCCTTGTAGCCCCCGAGGGAGGGTCGATTCTGGGAGTGCAGAGTCGATCCTTCCTCACTGTGAAACGAAAGTTTGAACATTGCTGTAGTCTCTATTGATGAAAAAGGAAATACAAGGCCTCGAGGCTTTCTAAGGAAAAAAGCGACGTAGCTGTTCAATGTTCCAAGCGTTGGTGAAGATTTCGCCCTTCTCGTTGGATAGCTTGTAGGTGCCCGGCTTTAGTACTTCTGCGATGATGTACGGTCCTTCCCATGGTGGCGTGAGTTTGTGGCGTCCCTTGGTGTTCTGGTTCCGACGTAGCACCAAATCGCCGACGTTGAGGTCACGCCTGCGTATGTGTCTGTCGTGTAGCGTCGGAGACTCTGCTGGTACCTGGCAGAATGCAACAAGGCCACATCTCGGGCTTCCTCGAGCTGGTCGAGGGCGTCCTCTCTTGCGGCGTCGTTATTTCTTTCGTTGTAGGCTTTTAACCTTGGGGATCCGTATTCTATATCAGTCGAAGCATAGCCTCGGATCCGTAGACCAAGAAGAACGGAGTGAACCCGTGGCTCGACTCGGCGTTGTTCTCAGGCTCCACAGGACCGTGGG
>CM039609.1:4673720-4804561 GCA_022457205.1 Saccharum spontaneum | reverse complement strand
CGCTAATGTTAGCTTGTCGTATTCCAGAGCTGGAGCGCGAGAACCAGGAGGCCCACTCGACCGCGAACTCCCTGCAGAGCCTCCTGGAAGCCGAGACCCGGAGGACCCAGTTGCTCGAGGGCGCGATCACCACGGTGTGCGACGGTCTGGGGGTCGGACCCGACGCCGACACCGGAGAGGACGCCCCAGGGAACTGCTTCATCCGTCGGATGGCCGCGCTAGGTCATTTTGCCCGGGAGAAGATACGGGACAGCCTCCACCACGGCGTAAAGAGGGGCACTGGCCGTCGTTCGCTCTGGTTTTGTGTTCGACATGGAGCTCGTCGCCGACGGCTTCATCACAGACCCGGAGCGGACGGACGCGGAGAACGCAGATGCCTGCTTGGACCTGATCGAAGCCGCGGAGGGGCCTGGGAGCCGCCTGGCCTCGCTCTTCGAGCCCGAGGTGGTGCCGCCCGCTGACGACGAAGGCCTGTGAGCCAAATCTGGGCACGGAGGCCCGTGTAATAAGTTAGTTATTTTGAATTTTGATCGTGGTGGCCCTGGGGGGCCTTAAGAACTCAAAACTTAAACTAGTTTGTGACGAATCTAGTTTTTTTTCGAGCCTTTTTTCCCTTTCGGCCTGGGTTGTATTCTCATACGATTTACTTAACGCGCAGTCACGCCCTTTGGCGTGGGGAGCGAGTGGAGGTACCGTAGCCTCGGGGGCGTAAGCGATCTCGCGGCTCGACTGCCCTCGAGCTTCAGGGTGCTCTTGCGGCCTTGTAGATCGCGTGAGAAACTGACCTAAGCGGCAGGGAGTGTGCTACTCTCTTTCAAAGTTAAGAACCGTTATAAGACCTACTTAGCGTGCGGTTGCGCCCCTAGAAGGCATGAGGGGTGAGTGGAGGTACCGTAGCCCCAGAGGCTTAGGTGGTACTCCTGGCTCGAGGGTCCTTTCGCACCTTAGGGTGCTCTTGCAGCGAAGTCGATCGGAAAAAGCGGTTCTTAAATTTTAAAAGAGAGTACAGGTTTTTTTTTTTTTCAGGGACTGGGGGGGTTCCCCCCTTGTAGCCCCCGAGGGAGGGTCGATTCTGGGAGTGCAGAGTCGATCCTTCCTCACTGTGAAACGAAAGTTTGAACATTGCTGTAGTCTCTATTGATGAAAAAGGAAATACAAGGCCTCGAGGCTTTCTAAGGAAAAAAGCGACGTAGCTGTTCAATGTTCCAAGCGTTGGTGAAGATTTCGCCCTTCTCGTTGGATAGCTTGTAGGTGCCCGGCTTTAGTACTTCTGCGATGATGTACGGTCCTTCCCATGGTGGCGTGAGTTTGTGGCGTCCCTTGGTGTTCTGGTTCCGACGTAGCACCAAATCGCCGACGTTGAGGTCACGCCTGCGTATGTGTCTGTCGTGGTAGCGTCGGAGACTCTGCTGGTACCTGGCAGAATGCAACAAGGCCACATCTCGGGCTTCCTCGAGCTGGTCGAGGGCGTCCTCTCTTGCGGCGTCGTTATTTCTTTCGTTGTAGGCTTTTAACCTTGGGGATCCGTATTCTATATCAGTCGGAAGCATAGCCTCGGATCCGTAGACCAAGAAGAACGGAGTGAACCCCGTGGCTCGACTCGGCGTTGTTCTCAGGCTCCACAGGACCGAGGGTAGCTCGGCGGCCCATCTTTTGCCGTGCTTGCTTAGCTTGTCGAAAATTCTGGGTTTTAGGCCTTGTAGGAGCATGCCATTGGCGCGCTCTACTTGGCCGTTCGTTTTTGGATGAGCTACGGCCGACCAGAGCACACGAATGTGATGGTGGTCACAGAAATCCAGAAACTTTTTACCAGTGAACTGGGTGCCGTTGTCAGTGATAATGCAGTTCGGAACCCCAAATCGATGGATGATGTCGGTAAAGAAGATCACAGCTTGTTCGGACCTAATACTGGTGATGGGACGAGCCTCGATCCACTTGGAAAACTTGTCGATTGCGACAAGTAAATGGGTGAAGCCACCAGTAGTTCTTTTGAGCGGTCCGACGAGGTCGAGTCCCCAAACGGCAAATGGCCATGTGATGGGAATGGTTTGTAGAGCATGTGCCGGGAGGTGGGTCTGCCTTGCATAGTACTGACAACCTTCACAGGAGCGTACTAGCTTGACGGCGTCGGAGACCGCGGTCGGCCAATAGAACCCTTGTCGAAAGGCGTTTCCGACGAGGGTTCGAGGCGCAGCGTGGTGACCGCAAGCCCCCGAGTGCAGGTCATTGAGCAGGTCCTTGCCTTCCTTGCTTGTGATGCAACGTTGGAGAATGCCCGTAGGGCTGCGGCGGTACAGCTCCCTGCTGTCACCGATGATCACAAAGGTTTTGGCCCGTCGAGCGATCCGTCGGGCCTCGGTCTTACTCGAGGGGAGGTCTCCTTGGATAAGATAGTCGAGGTATGGTGCGCGCCAATCAGTCTCGATGTCAGATGGTGGGGTCGATCCTTCCACCTGTATGGCCTCGGCCCCGGTCGAGGGGGCCTCTGCCTCAGGTGGGGGGTCGAGTGACGACCCGTCGACCCCTCCGTCCAACCCATGGTCGACGGATGGCCTTTGGAGATCTTTTGCGAAAACGTCGGGTGGGACCGTAGTTCGACTTGACGTGATTTTTGCGAGCTCATCAGCGGCCTCATTATATTTGCGTGCTATGTGGGTGAGCTCGAGGCCATGAAATTTATCCTCGAGGCGTCGTACCTCTTGGCAGTAGGCTTCCATTTTGGGGTTGCGGCAGCTCGAGCTCTTCATGACTTGGTCGATCACTAGCTGGGAATCGCCTCGAACATCAAGGTGGCGGACCCCGAGCTCGATGGCGATCCTTAGCCCCGCGACGAGTGCCTCGTATTCGGCGACGTTGTTGGATGCAGGGAAATGGAGCCGGATGACGTAGCGCATGTGAACTCCGAGGGGCGAGATGAAGAGCAAGCCCGCGCCTGCTCCTGTTTTCATCAAAGACCCATCGAAGTACATGGTCCAGAGCTCGGCCTGGAGCTGTGTGGGAGGGAGCTGGGTGTCGGTCCATTCAGCCAAGAAATCTGCCAACACTTGTGACTTTATGGCTTTGCGCGGCGCATAGGATAGGGTCTCGCCCATGAGCTCGACCGCCCACTTGGCGATCCTTCCCGTAGCTTCCCGGTTCTGGGCTATCTCTCCCAGGGGGAAAGAGGAAACCACAGTAACTGGGTGGCCCTCAAAGTAGTGTCGGAGCTTACGCCGTGTCAAGATGACAGCGTAAAGCAGTTTCTGGATTTGGGGGTAACGGACCTTGGTTTCTGAGAGCACTTCACTAATGAAATAGACCGGCCTTTGGACGAGCAAGGCATGAGCTTCCTCGGCCCGTTCGACGACCAGGACTGCGCTGACTACTTGAGATGTCGCAGCGACATAGAGTAGGAGCGGCTCTCCTGGGGTTGGAGGGACGAGAATTGGCGAGTTAGAGAGTGTGGCCTTGAGCTTGGTGAGTGCTTCCTCAGCCTCGAGGGTCCAGGAAAAATGCTCCGATTTCTTTAAGAGGCGGTACAGAGGGAGCGCTTTCTCGCCGAGGCGCGAAATGAAACGGCTGAGCGCCGCTAAGCAGCCCGTGACCCTCTGTACGCCTTTCAGATCTCGGATGGGGGCCATCTTGGTTATGGCAGAGATTTTTTCTGGATTGGCCTCGATGCCCCGCTTGGACACGATGAACCCCAGAAGCATCCCCCGGGGGACGCCAAAAACGCACTTTTCTGGGTTGAGCTTGATATTCTTTGCTCGAAGGCATTTGAAGGCGACGTCGAGGTCGTTTATTAGATTGTCGGCTCGTTTGGTCTTGACTACGATGTCATCGACGTATGCCTCGACGGTTGGTCCGATGTGTTCTCCGAAAACGTGTTGCATGCATCGCTGGTACGTTGCCCCTGCATTCCGGAGACCGAAGGGCATCGTAACGTAGCAATACATGCCAAAAGGGGTGATGAATGAAGTCGCGAGCTGATCGGACTCCTTCATTTTTATCTGATGGTAACCGGAGTAGGCATCTAAGAACGAAAGAGTTTCACATCCCGCAGTTGAATCAACGATTTGATCAATGCGTGGCAAAGGAAAGGGAACTTTCGGACATGCTTTATTTAAACTAGTATAGTCTACACACATCCTCCACTTCCCACTCTTTTTTCTAACTAATACAGGATTAGCTAGCCATTCGGGATGGTGAACCTCCTTGATGAACCCGGCCTCTAGTAGCTTGTGGATCTCTTCGCCGATGACCCTGCGCTTCTCCTCGTCGAAGCGGCGCAGGCGTTGCTTCACCGGTTTGGACCCGGCCCGGATCTCCAAGGCGTGCTCGGCGACTTCCCTGGGTATGCCCGGCATATCCGAGGGACTCCACGCAAAAATGTCGACATTTGCGCGGAGAAAGTCGACGAGCACGGCTTCCTATTTCGGGTCGAGGGTGGCGCTGACGTTCAGCGCCTTCCCATTGGGATCAGCGGGGTCGAGGGGCACGAGCTTGACGTCTTCCGCGGGCTCGAAGCTGCCGGCGTGGCGTTTCGGATCGGGAATCTCGTTGGCGAGACCGTCGAGGTCTGCGGCCAAGGTTGCCGATTCCAAAACCGCCTCGCCGTGTTCGACGCACTCGACGTCGCACTCGTAGGCATGTTCGTATGAGGGCCCCACTGTGATGACGCCGTTTGGGCCGGGCATCTTGAGCTTGAGATAGGTGTAGTTTGGCACGGCCATGAACTTGGCGTAGCACGGGCGTCCGAGGATGGCGTGGTATGTCCCACGGAATCCGACCACTTCGAAGGTGAGGGTCTCCTTCCTGAAGTTGGCCGGTGTGCCGAAACAAACGGGCAGATCGACCCGTCCGAGGGGTTCTGCCCGCTTCCCTGGCACGACACCGTGGAAGCCCCCGACGCTAGGTTGCAGGCGCGCCCTCTCGACCCCCAGGAGGTCGAGGGTTTGTGAGTAGATGATGTTGAGGCTGCTTCCGCCGTCCATGAGTACCTTGGTGAGGCGCGTGTTGGCGATGACGGGATCAACGACAAGTGGGTAGACCCCCGGATTGGGGATGTAGTCCGGATGATCATCACGGTCGAAAGTGATGGCCACCGCGGACCAATCAAGGAAGCGAGGGACCGCCGTTTGCACGGAGAAGACCTCACGCCGCTCTCGCTTGCGCTGGCGCGCTGAGAGGCGGGTCGAGGGTCCTCCGTAGATCATGAAGCAGTCGTGGATCTCGGGGAATCCCTCCTCCTTGCCATCACCCTTTGGGTCTTCCTTCTTGTCGGCGGCCTTGTTGCCAGCGCCCTCAAAGTACCTGCGGAGCATATGACAATCCTCGAGGTTATGGTTAGTGGGCCCCTTGTGGTAAGGGCACGGTTCTTTGAGCATTTTGTCGAAGACGCCCCCGCCGGGGGGGCCTCGAGGCTTCTTGCGTTCGGCAGCAGCGACAAGCTCGTCGGCCGGGGCCTCGAGCTTGCCCTGCTGGCCCTTCTTCTTCTTGCGGTTGTTCCTTTTGGAGCCTCGGGCGGAGCTCGCAGGATCGTCGGTCTTCTGCTTGCCAGTGCCCTGCTCGCCGCCAAAGATGGCACCAACTGCCTCCTCGCCGGCGGCGAAGTTGGTGACGATGTCCATCAGCCCGTTGGCAGTGAGCGGGGTGTGACGCCCTAACTCTCGGACCAACTCCTTGCAAGTGGTGCCCGAGAGGAAGGCCATAATTACATCAGAGTCGGTGACATTGGGCAGCTCGGTGCGTTGCCTGGAGAAACGCCGAATGTAATCCCGGAGGGATTCACCTGGCTTCTGCTTGCAACTCCGGAGGTCCCACGAGTTGCCGGGGCGCATGTAAGTTCCCTTGAAGTTCCCCTCGAACACCCTGACAAGGTCGCCCCAGTCGTGGATCTGTTGGGGCGGCAGGTCCTCGAGCCAGGCTCGAGCGGTGTCGGAGAGGAACAGGGGGAGCTGGCGGATGATGACTCGGTCGTCGGTGGCCCCGCCCAACTGACACGCCAAGCGGAAGTCGGCGAGCCAAAGTTCGGGTTTGGTCTCGCCGTTGTATTTGGCGAGAGTCGTGGGAGGGCGGAACCGCGCCGGGAGTAGCGTCTCACGGATTGCCTTGCTGAAGACCCGAGGGCCCGGAGGCTCGGGCGAAGGGCTGCGATCCTCCGAACTGTCATAGCGCCCGCCCCTGTGCACGTGGTAGCCTCGAGCCACACCGTCACCGTGCTTGCGCGTGCGGCGCTCGACGATGTTGCCACGGGTGTCTCGAGGTCCCTGGTCATGTGCGACGGGCTCAGGGGCGGGAACCATCCGGATTCGTCGGGCAGGTTCGGGATGAACCGAGGCCTCTCTCTCTCGCCGAGAGGGCTCCGCGAGCCGCTCCGAGGCGGGTTCGCGTCGCCTCGAGGCAGAGCTCTCGGCCTGCTGCAGGGCAGCAGTCTCCAGGAGTTCTCGGATCTCATCTCGAGCCCGGCGCGCTTCGGAATTCGATGGCTCGGGCATGTTGCGGAGGAGCATGGCGGCGGCGACGACATTCTGGCTGGCTCGAGCGAAGACCGGGGGATCGGTCATCCGGTCCTCGTCGATGCGGCGGTTGACGTCGCGAGCTCTTTCGCGAGCTCTCCCGCCAAGTACGCGTTCCGCACGCTCATGCTCGAGAGTTTGTTGGAGTAGACGCAGATTTTCTTGTTCTTCGTCGAGCCTTTCCCGCAACTCGCGGATTTGGTCGAGCTGCGCCCCCTGATCCGCAAGGAGCTGAGCCTCGCCTTGCCCGGCAGGGTGCCCGTCATGAGGGGGCGTGTGCCTTCCTCCGATCGGCTGTTCTTCCTGCGAATCTGATGCGCCTTCAACATCGACGTTGAAGCACTCGCGGGTCGGATCGTAGGTGTCATCAGCCGAGTTGGAGTCAGGGGCGCCGAAATAATAGTACGACGGGGGGATATGTGCTCGTTGTGGGCTGCTACCGGGGTTGCGGCGTGGGGAGGCGGCCACACGGGGTTCTGTTCCTGACGCCTCAGTAGAGTCCAGGTAATCAGAAGCCGGCGTGGACGCGACGAGGTCAAGGGCAGAGCGTAGGTGGTGCCCAGGGAGTTCCTCATAAGCACTCATACGAGTGCTTACGGAAGAAGCATACGCCTGGGCGGCCGGAAATAGCCCAACCGGAAACGGCGAAGGTGACGTTGCCGCCCTTGCCGGGAGGGAGGCACGGGGCAGCGACGTCGCACCAGGCGGAGGAGCGGCGGGGTTCTCCGCTGGCATGCTGTCCTCGGCCAGGCCCATCGTGCCCAGACTTTCCACGAGAAAATCTGGGCCGGCGTCTGACTGGGAAGCGCCGAACCGGGGGATCCCATTGCCCTCCGTCAGGTGGAGACGATGGTTGCGCCGGGCTCGCCGCCGCCGAGCGGCTCGCGCCAGCCTGGAGCGACGGTACCGGCGGACTGCTCCCCCAGGCTGGGAGAGCTCGTAATCCTCGTCGGTAGGGTGTCTTGGCGGGAGCAGGACCATATCGTAGCCATAGCCGAGCGACATGAACTCCAAACTCCCGAACCAGATCACCGTGGCCAACGGGATAGGGCGTTCGGGGTCAGCCATCCAGGGAAAAGGCGGGAAAGCGACGTTAGCACGCAGCGCTCCCCTACCTGGCGCGCCAACTGTCGGTGTCCGGACCCGAGGGGGTCCTAAACCAACGAGTAAAATGCTGCGTGTCCCTTTCCTGGATGGTGATGCAAGGAGAACACACGGGGGTTTATCCTGGTTCGGGCAAAAGAAGGCCCTACGTCCAGCGGGGGTGAGAGAGATTTGTATTTCCTTGCACCGAAGTGCTTGCGTAGGGGTTACAAGCTTGTGAGAGAGGGTGTCGAGCCCAAGTCTCAAAAAGGGGAAAAGAAAGAGTACAAGATGATTGCTTGAGATGTTGGTCGCTACGTAGTGTGTGCGTGGCTGTTCGTCTGATCATCCTCTCTCCCCTTGTGGAGTCCCAGCCTCCCCTTTTATAGCACGTGAGGAGACCAAGATAGCGGGGGCCTTGAAACGATGTTTTGTCGGTCCCTGTTGGAGATACTGTAGCGACGTGCCCTAGGAGTGGGGGGCCATGCCTGGGCACGTGATGTCGTGGAAGGTGAGGTGCTGAAATGACGCAGAGCACCGTGCCATACCGTCCTTTCTTCCCTGTTGCGCCGTGTCGGTGGTCGAGGTCGGGTCGAGGCCGAACGGATAAGTCCGAATCCCCGGAATTACGGCATACGGGCCTTGTCGTATTGTCCCTCGAGGGTTAATAGTGACGCACAGGACGAGGCATGGTGGGAATAGTGACGTTTTTCACCTCCCATCACGGGATGGGCAGTAAGACAGTGAAAACTGACACAGGTAATGTTCCCACGTTGATCCAGACCGCGGCCATGCCGGTAGGTGATGGTTGGTAGGTTGCATTAAATACTTTGACTTTTCGTCCCGTGGTAGGTAGAGACTGAGGGGGTCGAGCGCCTCGACCCGGGCTCACGCGAATCGGAACGCTCCCGGGGGTGGGTCGAGCCCCGTGCGGATCGGAGCACGGTCGAGGTCTCCCGTCGAGGGGGCCTCGTACGAGCCGGAGACAGGACGCGGTCGAGGCATTTCGTCGAGCCGGCCTCGTACGAGGCGGGCCTATCGCACGTAATGGGTTGTGTTTTATCGTGACTTGATCGTTTCAGTTTTCATTATCGTCAAATGTGGGTACCCCTATACTATTGGTACCGACAGCGCTCAAGCTTGGGGTGGGGCGAGGGTGGCAACATCAGGACGGACATCGTGTAGTGTAGGGCTTCGGGGCGGGGCACGGACACAGAGCTCGGTAAGGCGCTAATGACGGCATCAGGGGTGGATGATGACAGAGGGGGTGGATGTGGTTTTTGCCCAAGCGAATAATTGGATAAGGATTGAGGAAAGATAGGGGGAGAATAAATAAATAGAATAAGAGGGGAAAAAATAAAGGGAAAATAGAAATGGGCATTATAGCCATTTCATTTTTTATTGTTTAACCAATAAAGCTACTCGTGGATCCCAAGCTAAAAATAATTGCACCACCAGTAAAGTAGAGTTGTGCCAAACAACTCCTAAAATCTGCTCTAGAACCTGTTTTGTCCGAACGTGGTACAAATTTTTTCTACTCTCTCCATTCTAAATTGTAAATCATTTTTTCTTTTCTAGATTCTTAAGTTGTACTACCTTCGTCTCAAAAAATACAATTCTAGCACAGTATCACGTTTTACTACCTTAAGTTTGACCAATTGTAGATAAAAAAATATACATGTTTATGATACCAAATTAATACTATCAGATTAATTACGAAACGTATTTACATAATAAATTAATTTAAAGTCATAAATGTGAATACTCATGAGCCACTTTTTGTGGCATGTAACCTTTAGTTGCTTTTTTCAGGACTGAGGTAGTACTATGTAGACATAGGGTATATCCATATGTATAGGAAAAAAAGTTATGTATCTAATAAAAAATGCTAAAACTACTAATAATTTAGAATGAAGGGGTATTAGATTCTTAGAATCCGCTTGGTTCCAAAGGTGACCTCAGTTCACGCGACTATTAAACTGAATGGAAGTAAAAGTGGCAAAAATAAATGGGCCCGGGGATAACTAAAGGTAGATCGACGAGGATTGATCAACGACTGTGAAGCCACTGCTCCGAGTCCGATGCATGCATGTTTCTCTTCTCCGTTCTCCTTCCCCTGTAGATCACTGCCTTTGTGCGAAAGCAAGCATGCATTGCCAACATCTTTCCTCGTTCTACGGTCCACACTACACTGCTGGTAGTGTGGTACCACAGCAGCAGCAATTGGTTTGCTATGGAGTAGAGTACTCTAGTAGTAGTACGTACTGCCTCTTATCATGAAAACTCAAGTGCCAATGTGCTATGCCAACACGTCGTCTTAGGAGTAGTATACCATGGCCGGCATTGAGAGTTCTTCCTCCCTTTCTCCCCGGCCGGCAGCTCATCTCCAAGACTTGAACTGTAAGTACTGTATTATTAGTACATGCTCCGCAAGATCTTTGCCGGTAGTAAACACGCACGACTTCCATTAGTGCCACTAACAATCAGTGACAAACGAAATGGAGCAGCAAGCAAAGCGAGGCAAGGCAAAGGAGATGGTACGTAGCGGCAGGCAGGCAGGTGAAGCTGTGCTCGCAAAGAGACGAATTCGCCTTGTCCTCAGCTTGGACCGTCTCATGAGGTCATGCCTCGATCGCCTCCACGTTCTTGGCCTGCTCCGTTCAGGCACGCACAGTCATATGCACGCAGCAGCACGTCGACGATGCACAGTAGTGACAGACAGGGCTGATGAGCTCACACGAAACGGCACTCGTGTGCGTCACCGCACAGCTAAGCCACCACCTTAGCTTTTTGACTGTGCGTGTGTGTGTGGATCGGCTCCAAATCGCAACCAGCAGCGACTCCGGCCGTCCGTTCCTACGTACTACACGCATCGCGTCCGTGCATGCGTCCAAGTGACCAGGTGAGGGAGAAAGAGAGAGACGGAGGAGACAAGAGACCAGCACCAGCACCAGGCGATGTACGCGACACACGGTTCCTGCGTGACACTGCCAGGCCGGGTCTCGTCTCCCTCCCGTTGTTAAAATCCTATAGGAATTTCACGTTTTCAACGACAAAAAAAAATAACACACAGAAACACAGGGAAATTTATTTTCATCGGGAAAACGTAAAAATGTATAGTAAAATCGCAGATTTTCACCTTGTTCGCTGGATGATGGCCGGTGCTAGTGTTGATGCTGATTCGTTGTAAAAGAAAAATACTGCTGAATAGCTAGTTAATTTTGGCTCAGTAAGTTCAAGCGTGTTTAACAAGCAGTATGTGTGCTCGAGAGGCGACAAGCAACAACGGCTGCATGCGTGAAACCAGGGGAAAAGGAGAGAAGAGCTAGTTTGGCGGTCGATGGATGGAGATAGAAGAGCCAGGGCGGTGTGCATGCAGCAGGCCTTGGGAGTTTTCGACTCAAAAGCCGGACGAACAGGGCAGGCAAGCAAGCATTCATGCCGATGCAGCAGCGCCTTGCATTTTGCCTGGCCTTCCAGTCTGGTGTGAGCTTGGCTTGCATCAATGCTAGTACTAGCCTATTACCATGCTTGCCTCCTCTTCTTCTCCATGAATAACCCAATCCAAACCTCGATCGATCTCTCTGTGGATCCATATCCATGGATGGATCGGAGCACCGCCGCCGTACGTGTTGTGTTGCTCGCCATAATGCCATTGTGGTCCTGATGAAATGTTACTGCATCATCCATCGTGGAGTACTAGGATGATTGTTATGGTATCGGCAAGTCCTGCCATGAGCTACCCTCCAACACTTCTTATGACCTTTTGCACAAGCTAGCGCACTGATACTGTCGTGTCTGCTGTTTTGTTCGCGCCTAGGCGTGCATGTACCAGCGTGGGGGCGCAACCGCGTGTCATGCCACAGTTTCTTTGTAACCATTGACGACGTACGTGACAAGTCTGAGTATAGTATATTACATGCGTATACCATTTTCAGTACATTTTCTTCCAACATGCTATTGCAAGATTTTATTGTGACTCATCTATTTTATTTTGCACGATGGTGATTGAGCAACTAGCTGAAGTACTACCCAAAGCCCCGCGTGACACCGGCCACGGATGCAATCTGAATATCTAATGCTGAGTTTGTAGACAGGGTGGTAGGAATGGGAAAAAAAATGTAGTGATGGTCCTTATAGGCCAATCGTGGGCACCTACTATAGATTCACGATCTATGCACGTGAATCCAACACATAATAAGACCGTCCGTTGCTTAAATTTAGGAGGAATAACTGGAAAATAAAAACTACAAACTCTCTTATGTGTTTGACATTGACACTTGTTGCGAATCCACAATAGGTGCTCACGCTTGTTTCATGAGGACCGTTTCCATTGGATCTTTTTTTTTGGTAGCAACTGACGTGAGGCAGGACAGATTAGGCACCATTTCATGGTGTCATAGCACTAGAGGTCATGACTCTGAGTCAGTCAAAACTAAGTAATAAAGATTTACATTAGAATGGTCATATCCCACATTATTGTTATAGAAGCCATAGTTAGATTTTCATACATGTCACGCTCAATGTGAGTTTCTTTCTTATTTAATAGGGTATAACATTATCAGCTCTAATGACATGAAAAAATGTTAGTAATACAATATTTTGGTTAATTTCGCAAAATGGCACTATGTATTGCGTTGCCACAGGGAGAGAAGGAGATGAGGCTCGTCCATATCTACTCGCCACGCCATGCAGTGTGGTCGCCGCCATCATCACCGATGTGGTTGGGTCTGCTCGCCACAGGGAGAGGAGGATACGGGGCTCATTTGGATCCACTCGTCACGGAGAGAGGAAGAGGTGTGTGTTCGCTACGAGGAGGTGGTGTCGGCCTTAGCAGAAAGAAGAGAGAAGTTGGAGGCACGATGGGCCGAGGCTGAGAGAGAGGGAGGAGCGGATTAGGTTTTGTTAGATGGGCTTGGCCGGTTGGGTTTAGTTATAGCGTGTTTGGTTCTCTTCTCCTGGTAACCTGCCTTGCATCTAGGATGCAGACCGCTAGGAGCCAGACTCACGCCATGCAAGCTTCAATGTTTGGCTGTGCGCAGCTGCAGAGCCAGGAAACTAGGAGCTGCTGTTTGGTTGGGCAGATATCCGAGCTCTGGCACACCGCAACGAGTCATGAGCGGAGGCAGCACGCGCCCACGTGAGCCAGGCTGCGGGGAAACGCGATTCAATTTCGTTTCCCCAGAGCCAGGCCGCGCGGGAGGAGTTTGCATGAGCCGGGCCTGTCCCGACGCGCGACGTAGGCATCCAAACATCTGTTAGCTGCATCTCAAGAGCCTGGCCCAAGCAAATGCAGGCATCCAAACAAGCTATTACCGAGGCGGACCTCTAAAGAGACCTAACTTAGAGCATCTCCAAGAGTTTGCCAAATCAACTTGGCATCCATCTATTTTTGGCAAACATAGGAAAAATTGTGCTCCAATAGTTTGGCATCCAACTTGGCAAATTTTAGCAACTTGGCAAATCTCCCCTCTCCACGTGCATATTTGCGCGCTGAGCGCGAGCGCGCATCCGGCTTCACGTGCGGGGCTCTTCGTTTCTTAGCGGGGCTCTTCGTTCGCTTAATGGGCCTCTTCTTATTTTACTAAGTCCAAATGACAAACTTTTGGAGAGAGTCTATTTTTTCACTTGCCATATATTTTAGCAAGTTGCCAAATCACGATATTTGCTAAGTGAATTTTAGGAGGCGGTGCTTTGCTAGGTTGTCTCTTGAAACAAACTGTCGTCTCTAAAACCATAATGGTACTTTTTGGAAACAGAGACCCATACTATTTATGACCACCTCCAATGTGTCTCCTGAAACATTTCAATAGTAGTAAATCACTAACGTAGCCGGAGCAAATTAGTGCGAAAGTACGCCTACTTTGTGGGTACATAGGTAGACTTATGTCATGGAGGTTGCGTATACGGTAAAATTTTAGTTATAGTCACTGTTTTTTCAATTGAGGAGGTGGTTTTGCACCGCCTAGCGTGTGAAATCAATTTGGCCCACCCGGTCGCCCGGATGTTTGGCCTCCACGCTCCACCCATCGTTTATTTGGGTCTACTTGCGCTCCCAACGCAAGTCGGTGTCGGTAGGCAGCAGGGCTGTGGGCTGAGCTCGCGCACGGAAACAGATCACTGTGGCATGCATCACGCTACCGGCAACGTACGTACGCAGGTGATGCGATGCGTGCCAAAACTCGGTTTCGCGGCGCGGCATGGAACATTGAACACCTGCGTGCATTCAGAAATTAGGGCCGGTTTAGTTGGCCAAAGATGAAAAAAAAGTTTGCATAGTACTTGTCACATCGAATCTTTGATGTATGCATAAAATATTAAATATAAGTAAAAAAATTAATTGCACAGTTTGTCTGTAAATATCGAATCAAATCTTTTGAGCCTAGTTAGTTTATAATTAGATAAATTTTATCAAATAATAACAAAAATTATTATAGAAATTTATCTAAAATTTTTCACCATCTAAACAGCCCTTAATGGCATTAAAAAAGAGGAGCTCACAGTCATTCGTGTGTTGACTCTTTTGGAAGAAAGAGCTTTGAAAAGACGACAGGCATTCGTGCATGCAAACATATCGGGCCTACCGCCGCCGCACACTATTCTATTGCATGGCTTTGGCATGGTAGAATAGTGTATCAAGTCCTAGGAGTACTCTCCCTAGTGTATCAAGTCCAGCCAAGGCCGTGAATGTCGCTTGCCTCTGTGCTGCTCATCATATGGTAGCGTTTACTGGATCATAGGGATTTTAAAAATCCAAATGGAGAAAATCTTAAAAATTCTAAAATCTCATCCAAATACTTTATAATTTTAGAGAGGATTCTAACGCACAGACAAATCAAAAAACATTAGAAATTATTTTTATCTATGAGCGTCTCCAATGGTCTAGCTTAGAGCTAGCTCATTAATTTTTAATCATTAAATAGTGGAAAAGATAAGAGACTAGCGTGAACTCAAAAGATAGTCTAGCACACTTCGCGATGCATTTCTCTCACAGCATAGTGTTTAGGACCGCTGCTCTCCACTATGGGTGTGTTTCCTGCTAGAGCCTGGCTAGAAAATTAAGCCCAGCTAGTCCAAGCCTGCATACGGCAATACAAGAGCCATGTGGTCTGGCTATCTAAGATCTTGTTTGGTTTGTTGTACAGTTTTAGTAGAATCACCTTCTCTTTGTCAGGGCCATCCGCTGCTGTCTCGAGGAGCCGTTGCAGGAGGTAGCGCTTGCTGTCACCGCATTGGACCGGTGACACAGGTAGCGCTCGCGGTTCGCGCGAAGGACGGTGTCGAGGACGACGGTTGGGGGCGTCGTCTCCCGAGGCTCAGGCGACGGGGACACCAACACCGCTGGTGGGGGAGGTGGTGTTGTTCTCCCCGTCGTAGCCTCATCTACATCTGGCTCTGTGGAGGACCGCATCCGCATCTACCGCCACGGCTTGCATTCGCGTGGAGGACCGCATCCGCATCTGCTGCCACGATCACGTTCGCGTGGAGGAAGTTGTCGAGGACGACGATTGGGGCGTCGTTTCTCGAGGCTCAGGCGACGGGAACAAGAGAGTGTCGTTGGTTGGGGAGGGGAGGTGACACGATTCTTCCTGGCGCTACAGACGGCTTAGCCAAGCCTGGCTTCGAGAGAACGGCCACCCACCTCGTTTCCCCTAAGCCTGGCTAAAGAGCTCTGGATGCATTAGCTAAACCTGGTTAAGAGCCCTGGACAGGCAACCAAACATATCTTGGTTGTATCCAGCAAGCCTGGTTAGGGGCTAAGTCACCCAACCAAACATACCATATATTTATTACTAGCTTAGAGCTAGTGCTAGCTCATACCATTGGAGATGCCCTAAGGCTATTGTGAGTGGGAAGTTTTGTGACATTATTTTCATGACTGTCCATGCCATATAAAATGAAATGAAACATACATTCTTGATGAAGAGTTCCATTTTATGGTTTCATAGACATTTAATTTCAGTTGGTAATTGTGTCGATAAAGTTTCATCCCCCATAAAACTCACTCTTCTCTCTCTTCTTAAAAAAATATTGCCACATCATCAACGGTGCTTATGTGACGGCTTATCAAATGCAAATAAAACTCTAATAAAACTCGCACTGAGATTGGTATAATAATTTACTCAAAGGTTTCATGATGTACATGAATAATTGGAGTACAATATACAAAACAACTTTACTCAATGTATAATTTCATTTTATTTCTTTTATGATCCCTCAATTACATCTAATTCTATAATTTACTTGAGAGTTTAAAACCGATCAAACGGGTTTAAAACCGAATGCAGCCAGAATCAGAGCTACACCAAACATGCATTTGTAGCATTCATAACTCGTCAGAGCTAGGGGCTGGAATCGATTTTTTACTCGTCAAATAGTGCAAAGAGCAAGAGGCCAGTATCGAGCCAAAAGACAGTCGCATGTTTCATGATGTCCCACTCTCACAACATGGTATGTTTGATGCTACCTCTCTTCTCCATGTTTGATAACTTAGAGCTAATGTTAGTTTTTATTGTTGGAGACGTGGTCCTCTAGTTAGTTTATGTGCACATACATGAAAAACATAAAATGAGTTGGAAACTAGAAAGAGACGTATAATCTGCTAGATTCTGGATAATAAAAATAAGAGGTGTTCCGACTTATGAGTACTGGTTCTAGTTCGTTGGATATACTATGATCCCTATAGGCGCACTAATTTAGATCATTATCCAACTTTTGGTCAAAGAATAATAAGTTTGAATTTTCGAGTTAAGTGCACATCACCTTCTAAAAGAAAAAGAGGAGAGTATTGCTAGCTCTCAACAAAGAAAATAAAAGAAAAGAAAAAGATCCTAATAATACACTTCTCTGTTTATAAAATAATGCAATTCTCATTTTTTGAGGAGTCAAACAGTTTGAACTTTGACTAAATTTATATTAAAAAGTAATAAAATTTTTATATAAAATAAGTATCATTAGACTTAGTTATAGAATATATTTTCATAATAAATTTATTTAGAGACATAAATACTAATACTATTTACTATAAACTTGATCAAACTTGAGTTAATTTTACCGGCGCGAATCTTATAATTGCATTTTTTATGAACGGAGACGGTAGCTAGGAGTATGTCATTTTGTGGTACATCCACTTCCAATCATGGTTCATATAAGCACTAGCATGCACGCAGAAATGATTTGCATTGCCCACTCGTACACATATACAGGGAGGATCGAACTATGGAACCATGGCCTGGAACGATTTCTATTTGGATCGCTAGTCTAATTTATATGACCTTTAGTGAGCTGAAAGGATTCCTGGGTAGAATCCTGGCTAACCGAACAACCTAAAGCATCGTAAGCCATTTTCATCGTTTTCCATGTATGTAATGCTCTATGATATATAACCACAATTCTAGTGTGACGGCGATACAATGAACTCATACGCGAAGCTAAGATCCAAGTTGCACAATTTATACACAATAGTTATTTTGATACAATAGGAAAATTCAATGGCAAACGCTTTTGCATTCCGTATTGTAGTACTTTTTTTAATAAAAAAACCATTTTTCATTCCTAAAGCAAGCTCCCTTTCCTCGGCCTCTCCAATCCCTACACCAGCTTGGTATCCTCAGATGGAGACGCATAAAATGGCTTGATCACCGAGCCTTAAACACCTCTCGGACTACTATGTAAAATAGGCTCCTGACTCAGTTGAGTAGGATCTCCCTATTTTAGGAGGATTTGGTTTCAACCCCGTTACAAGTACCATTACAGTACTCCCTCCATTCCAAATTACAAGACATTACAAAAATCTTAGAGAGTCAAAGAATCTCAAGTTTGATAAAAAAAATATAGAAAAAATTACAAAGATTTATGACATCAGATAAGTATACTATAAAAATATAATTAATAGGAAATCTAATAATATTTAGTTGACATCATAAATATTATTATTTTATCATATAAATTTGGTCAAACTTAAGATGTTTTGACTCTCTAAGATTCTTAGAATGACTTATAATTTGGGATGGAGGGAGTATTACATATAACAATTGAAATAGTCTTTTTGTCCTGTTGACTCACTCCGCGACGGTCTATGATTTGCTCGGCGCCACTGCCACCGGAGAAAACCTCGGGGCCGCCGAGTCAAGGGAGCGGAGGGGCGACAGAGTGTAAGACTTGCCCAATAGCTGTCGTGTTTTTTTTCAGACCCCATAACACGACTTTTTTCCCCACCGGTTTGGGCAAAATACAGGTGTAAAATTATTAGGTTCACAACTCATCCAAACAAGAGTTTTTGAATCAGCGTATAAAATTTTCTGGGCCTATAATTTACATCAATTCTAAGCTTAAAACTAGGGTTCCAAACATGTCCTAAGTTTTTATCTTTAATATAATGTGGTGTACAGTGTACTATAAGAGCACGTATAGCAATAGGCGTACCACCCACCACGTCAGCTGCCTGGCTGAGATGGAGGAGAGAGAGGACCTTGCTTGCCGCTGCTTCCGTCGATCGGCGCAACACGAAGGCCGAGATTCCGTCGATCGGCGCAACACGAAGGCCGAGACAACTTTAGGCTATCCGCACTCATCATCCTCTATATTCATCCTCTAAAAGGAATATTCTGTCCTAATCACCACAAAATATACAGTTTTCCCGCATCCATCCATCCTCTATATCATCCTCTATCCACTGTAGGACCCACTTGTCACTTTATCTAAATATATCCATGTGACATCTTATTTTGAAGTATTTATTGAAACGAATTTAATGGTGCAATCGAAATTTAATTTGGTTTTTTGGTTTAGGAGTTATAGCATTTTTTTATAATTGAAAATGTGGGGTCCACCGATTATTCTCTCTGCGCTGTCGCCACAGTCGGACCGGCAGCCGTCCGCCATGCGCTAGAAATAGCGCACAAGAGCGCGTAGCGTACCACATACCGGATGCCGCTGCAGCTAGTATTCACGCGCTATCGTCCTGGCTGTCACTTTACCGGAAGTTTTACCGCTCCCGGTGCGGTCCGTCTTACAGGTAATGAGCCTCACACGGTTATGCCATCCTCTTCTCTTCTCTTCCCATCTAGTAAATATAAAACAATATTTAAAGTAGAGAAAGAGCCTAGTTATTGGCCTCGTTTGGCTGGCTGCTGGCTGCCAGCCAGCCAACAGTGTTTTTTTCTCACATTAATTCAGCATCAGCCACTAGCCATTAGCTAGCCAACAGTATTTTTCTCTCATAATAAATTAGTATCAGCCACCAGTCTCCAGCCAGCCGAACGAGGCCATTGTATGTATCAGGCTCTAAACTTGACTTGACTTATAGCCAAGTTTTGTTAGCCTTGCTCTAAGTTGTTGCCAAGAAGAAAGTAAATAAAGTAACAGGTGGCGATGTGCCACCATCTTTTCTATCTACTAGGGCCGTGTTTAGGTGTCAAAAAGAGGTAAAAATTTTTACATAGTAACTGTCACATCGAATTTTTAAACGCATGTATGAAGTATTAAATGTAGGTAAAAATTAACTAATTGCACAGTTTATCTGTAAATGTCGAGACGAATTTTTTGAGCATAGTTAGTCCATGGTTAGATAAATTTTGCCAAATAACAACGAAAAATGCTAAAAAAAACTTTTCTTCAAAATTTTTCACATCTAAACACGCCCTAGATTGCTGGTAAACTCAAATCGTACTATTTTAGAGCAGTGGTTGCCGACATTGCTTTTATCACCGTGGGCATCATCAGCTCGTAATACTGCTGTTAGCATCTTATTAATCTTACTATTTACTATTTTTTGCTAGTACTCCATGCTTACGATAAAAGCCATGTTCGCTTAGCTTATCAACCATATTTTTTAGCAAATAAAGAGTACCGTACTTTTCAACAAATGCCCTTTTTAGTTTCCAAAATATTTTGGGAAATATAACTGTAGCATCACTGTAGCACTTTCGTTGTTATTTGACAATTATTGTCCGATCATGGCCTAACTAGGCTTAAAAGATTTGTCTCGTCCATTTCGTCTAAACTGTGTAATTAGTTTTATTTTTTATCTATATTTAATACTTCATACATATGTCTAAAGATTTAATGTGACGGGAATATGAAATATTTTAGGAAATATTTTGGGAACTAAACAAAGGCAAAGCTTACAAGAGTTTTTTTCCCCTTCTTCGGGCCGTTATGCCCCTGCTGCGGTGTTGGTCCTCCGTGTACCCGTAACAAAGCTGCGGCGGCCTAGACTGTGGTGTAGGGCCCAGCCCAGCCCAGCCCAGCTCTCAGTGAGCTCTTTTATCGTGGGCGCGTGGGGACACGGGTACACGGCATGTCAGTCCGCCTCACATGCATGGTCGCCCGTCCGTCCCAGCCCCACGCGATGATAGCACTGACGTCCGGGCCCCGCGCACCCAATAGGCCCAGCTGTACGCGAGCGTCCTAGCCAGCCGGGGGACCCGTCCGTCCGTGCGCGTGTGCCTGGCGGTGCACACCCCACGACTCGGGCCCCGGTCACATGGAGGGCGGGCCCCACCCCAAGCTGCACACACCCCCAGATTGACTGCGACTACTGCCGCTGCCGCTGCTCAGCTCCTCCGTGGGTCCGGGTGCCTGACAGACAGACGCTTCCTCCAATTCTTCCGTAAAAAGAAAATTCTCCGTCACATCAAAATGTCGATAAATATATATAGTACTAAATGTTAATAAAATCAAAAATTAATTACACAGTTTTATTGTACTTTGCAAGACGAACATTTTAAACCTAGTTAACCAAAATTTAGATAATTTTTACCAAATACAAACGAAATGCTACGAGAATTCTGAACTAAACGAGGCCAGAAGGGAGGGAGGCCGGAACGGATCGCAGTCGCTGACAGGCCGGCCTGCGTGGGCCAGTGGCGTGGCCCCGCAGAAAGGCGTGCAGGGTCCCGCCAGGGTGGGGGCCATCGGCATGTGGGGCCGGCACTAGATGTCTACCGTTTGGGCCCCGCGTGGCAGTGGGCGGTGGCAGGTGGCTGCCTGGAACGGACAAGGACAGGAGGTGTTGGTTCCTCCTGTTGGGGAGCAGGAGCAGGTGCCTCCATGCAGAATCGCAGGGCCCCGTTAAGAGCATGTTTAGTTTCTTCCCCAACTCAAAAAAAGTTTGCGCAGTAACCGTCACATCAAATCTTTGGACGCATACATGGAACATTAAATGTAGATAAAAAAAATAATTAATTGCACAATTTGTCTGTAAATGTCGAAACGAATCTTTTGAGCCTAGTTAGTCCATAATTAGATAAATTTTATCAAATAAAACGAAAAGTGCTACAGTAGCCGAACCCAAACTTTTTCACCAACTAAACAACCCCTAAGTTGGGAAAGTTTTTGAAAAAAAAATCTATAACACTTTTCGGTGTTATTTGGTAAAATTTGTCTAATCAAGGACTAACTAGGTTCAAAAGATTCGTCTCGACATTTACAGATAAACTGTGCAACTAGTTATTTTTACCTACATTTAATGCTCCATACATGCATCCAAAGATTCGATATGACAGGTACTACGCAAAAAAAAATTGGATCTTTTTGCCCATCTAAACAAGGTCTAATGACTTTTGATTTTTTTTTTACAGTAAGCCTGTACTAGTAGAATATTTCTGAGGGTGATGTTTTGGCACGCACGAGCACATGAACATCTGGGTTCTGGAACTTGTCAAGTGTATTGATAATATATAAACTAAAAATTCTACGTAAACGGTTATCATGTCGTTGACAATTGGACACATGATCTATTCATCTTTAGTTACGTAGAACGCCCATATGCAATTTGACGCACACACCAACCCTCATCTTATATTTGGTCCCAAACCCCAGCCCATTATGATCCACCGCACGCTAGCGGGTGCGATACATGGGTAGGACAACATTAACTCAACGGCGGTGCTAATGACCGGACGTGGCATGCCGTCCGAACATCACCAGCATCGAGAAGAGGAGGAGGGGGCGGCACTCGCCTGTGCCTCTGGTGTTCTGAAGGACCCACGGTGTGCCCTGGTAGTGACGTCGTATCGGATGCTCAATCGGCGCCGGGATGAAGAGGAGACATTAAGGCAAGGTATGAGAAGGCAAGGAGGGAGATGCAACACACGATCTACTTTTAAAAACATCCAGATGTAACACTTGCAACATAAATCTGAACACAGATGAAATACTTTAAACATGTGTCTCAAACACTTATAAAAATATCTGAAAAATATTTGAAATCATTGTAAACTCACGCAACATCCTATTAAAACACTTGCAACATATCTGTGAAACATATGCAACGTCCAGATAAACACATTTGCAACATACGTTTAAAATTACAGATAAAACATTAGGAAGAGAAGCTTGTAACATACGTGTACAACAGTTGCAATATATGGAACGACCAAATCTACCTTTGCAACATTCATATAAAACACTTGCAATATACCTATAAAACATCTAGAACACTTGAAATATGTGTTTCGCAATATAGGGAAAGCCAGGCCCGGTCGATTCCAGCCATCGGGGTCGGAGCCAGCGGCGCATGAGCACCACCAGCACCAACACCAGTGGCGGCACGCGAACACCACCACCACCATCACCACCGCGACCAACTCCACTGGGCTTGGCTTGGCCCAACGGGCGGCGCACGCGACTGGCGGAGCAAGCACCACCAACACTAGCATCAGCGGCGGCGCGCGAGTACCACCACCAGCGCCACGAGCACCAGCTTTGGATTGGCCGGGCAGGCGGCGCACGTGACGGCCGGGATCTAGCGGTGCAGCAGCAGTGAGCTGGAATAGGTGCGCGGCGTCCGGACGGGACGGACGCACGCATCCCATGATCATTACCGTTAACTCAATTATTTCAGTATAATATAATTGATTGAAATTTTGCTGCATTTCAGGTTTCTCTGGTGACCACCTTCTAAAATCATTCCGTTTCAAATTGTCCTAGGAAGTTTGGAACCTAGCGAGCAGGTAAGGCCATGTTTAGTTCCCCAAATTCACTTTCAAATTCTACTATGCAAAAAGAAGATTCCCCGTCACATTAAAATGTCAGCACATGCATAGAATACTAAATATAGATGAAATGAAAAACTAATTGCACAGTTTTGTTGTACTTTGCGAGATGAACATTTTGAGCCTAATTAATCAATGTTTGAACAATTATTACCAAATAAAAACAAAAATGCTACAATGTAGAACAGTGTCGCTACAGTGATTCGGGATGCCTCCGAATCAGCCATCTAAACGAGGCCTAACTCTTCAGCCTTGTTTAAACAAGGCCTAACTCTTTGGCCTTGTTTAGATGCCCGATTCGGGGCATCCCGAATGCACTGTAGTGCACTGTGTGGCATTGTAGCATTTTTGTTTTTTTTAATAATTGTCCAAACATTGATTAATTAGGCTCAAACTGTTCGTCTCGCAAAGTACAATAAATCTGTATAATTAGTTTTTGATTTCATCTACATTTAGTACTCCATGCATGTGCCAACATTTTGATGTGATGGAAAATCTTCTTTTTGCATAGTAAAATTTGAAGTGAATTTGGGTATCTAAACCAGCCCTTTGGTGTAAATGGCTGCTCGGGAGCCAAACATGACAACCTGAATTCCGCCTCGTATCCCAATTCCAGGTTCTAAGTTACCTGCACCGACAAGTAAATTTAATTTATTCTTGTTGCACTTGTTCAGCTTAAAGTTGAAGCATCTACTTATGTGGTCTCTGCATCCGAGCAACAATAGTTAGCTGGACCTGGCGAGGCTACAGTAAGGGGTGTTCAGTAAGGGGTGTTTGGTTTGAGGTGTTAAAGTTTAACAAACACTGTAGCACTTTCGTCTTATTTGACAAAAAGTTTCCAATCTTGACTAATTAGGCTTAATAGATTCGTCTCGTAAATTACTCCTAATATGTGCCGACATACATACAATTAGTCTACATTTAGTACTTCATGCATTTGAGGGAACATTGATGTGATGGGTGTTAAACTTTAACAAAAGCAAACCAAACACGCCCTAAATGTTCATTGATTGATTTTCTGTTTGGTGCACCAAACAGTTTTGTTTTACTACTCCTGCATGCATGCTAGTGGTTGAGTGACAAATTCGGTGACCCAATTTGATGGGCCAAAGATCATTTGCAACTTGCTCCTTTGGGTACCTAGCTAGCGACACCTGCTTATTAATTCTATCTCTCAGTTGCAGACTGTTACGTCGCGCTCACGATTATTTATTTGGAAGAAACAAAGTAGTACAATCTTTATAAAACAGTGGTTACTGTCAAGGCATTATGATATACCGTATATATATGGCCCATGTAACTGCTTTTTAGGGATGGACCTCCAAATGCAGTTTAAATAGTTTGATTATTAATACACACAATGCAAATGGATAGGAAATATAATAGTGTGCCATCAGTAGTTGTTTGGACACATCATCAAACATCCCAAAATGGCTTGCTTAAATGCGATCAATGTGATGCCCTAGTTGTTTTACTGTCCATCGATGTAATCAAACATCCATACTTGTTTTACTAAAGAGTGAAGAGCACAACGGTCCTCTAAACTTTTTCCGCATTCTCATTCGGGTCTATGAACTTTCAAAGCGATCATCTAGATCTTGAACTTTTCAAGTGGTTTATTCTAAGTTCACTCTAGGTCCAAACATGGAACTGAAATTCACACTTCATATTAACCACTTCGAAAGTTGAAGGAAGTAGATGACCGCTTTGAGAGTTAATGAACCCAGATAAGAACGCGACAAAAGTTTAACGATTTAGAGTGCATTTTACTCCTAATTTAACTAAATTTATATACTACTGTACTTGTTAAGGATGAGATGGTGATGGACGAATCCATTACATTCTTCGAATAGATGATTAAAGAAAGCACTAAGAAGATGATATGTTCCTTACATCAAACACTTCATGCGCGTTTGGAAAATGTTTCACTGGAGATTTAGAATCACTTTGTAGAATTGTTTGACTAGCTAGCTGAATTCTTTTAAACTTGAACTAGAATAAGGTGAAACCAAGGTCAGCACGTTTCTCTTTACTCTCTTTACTAGTAAAAAACGAAAATCGAGTTTCTCCTTGATAATCCGAAGTGTCTCGTACTGTTTGACAGTGATTCATTCAATTCTGCTCAGAAATTGAAATGTTGTATGGTACCAAACGCACCCTTAGTTGCTGTCTGGATTCGACATTGATATTTGCATAAACAATTCGTATGATTTCTGTTCCATCCAAAACAACTGGCAAAGTGTAAGAAACGACCAAAGTGGGGCAGTATCAGACTTATTAAAATATTTCAGATAAGCCCCCTGACTGCTTGTTATATGCCTTAAGATTATTTCAGATAAGCCCCGGTTACTTTATCTTATGGACTGATAAACAATGTTCAGAATCTGTCCCCATACATTATTGTCCATATAATATATTCTTCAGAGGAAAAAAACTATTATCCATATCGTACTAGTAACACTTTATTGTCATTCTAATGGGCCCTGCAGGCATGCTGTATGCAACAAGCCCTGAATTATAACAGAGACAGACTGCTCAACAGCTAAAGGATCCGTCTGTCCAGTGGCCAATTGTTAGTGACTTTTGTGATGCTTAAAATGGGGAGTTCAGTAGTCAAAGGTGCTACCACAGCCGCCAATGGGCAATTAAAAACTGATTGAAGCCACAAAGAAAGGCGATCAGGCGAGCCCCATGCATGCATGCATGCAATCTTTGTCTGGACATGATGCTAATGACAATCATTCTGCAGTGGTTGGTGCCCACTCAATTCATTTAAGCCCAGATTAGACCAGGGCGTGCTTATCCTATTTCAGCTAGTAAAGTAATCGGGATGTGAGTGTGACCCGGCCCCTCCACAATGTGTTGTCGTTGGCAAAAAAGCTAGGAGTATGTGATTGTGATGTGAACTGCAGGTTGTTTATATTATGACAAGGTTTGATTAAGCTGCTGTCCTTGTTGCTCCTGTTTCATATTTGGCTAATGATTGGTATTAGATGCCCAGGGTATCTCTATCTATACCTACTGCTGTCGCTGTCAGGTTGCATCAGGTTTGCTGGACGCCGGTGTTGCTCACGCTACAGAAACAGAAGACTTCGGATCATTAGTACCTGCATTAATTTATCATTAGTACTACTGCAAAATACTAGGAAGAATCCATTCATAGAAAGAGGATTCAGCAAATTCAGTATTAACAACTAATGATTTCGGCTGATATTTGTTGTACTGTAACTGAATGAACAGTTCACCATGCTGGCGCTGCTCCTGAATTTGCTGCTAAGGGTGTGTTCACTTCCCATGCAAACCCAAAATATTTCCTCTTCCACCTATCACATCGAATCTTTGGACACATGCATGAAGCATTAAATATAGGTAAAAAAAATAACTAATTGCATAGTTTGTCTTTAAATGTCGAGACGAATCTTTTGAGCCTAGTTAGTCTATGGTTGGACAAATTTTACCAAATAACAACGAAAGATGCTACAGTAACTTTTCACCCACTTTTCACCAACTAAACACACCCTAAACGTTTACGATTTGTGATGTGGCCACCTGAAGTTTCTTCTGAACATGATTGCATTTGCACAGCGAATGCAGCTGTCTGGCCGTTCCGTCCAGCGCGTCCAACTTGTGTTGTCATGATGAATGCATGGAAACGGGGAGATTTGGGTGGATGCAATCAGGAAAGAAAGGCTGCTGCATGGTCAGGCTAACCTACTTCACTGAATGAGTAAAGTGGAATCAGCCGCTTTTGCTCTGAAAAAAAAGGGTCAAGTTGATCAATGATCATGAACAGCTGCTCTGGCCTGCCTTTCTGGTGAAGACCAGATGGTAGGCGCAGGCAACATATGTAAACTGCCACTTTAGGCATACTGCTGCTGTGCTGCATGTGCTGCAAAGGGAGTTAACAGTTAAGTAATTAGATTGTTGTTTGTTATAAGCATGCATTCAGGTGTTCAGTTCTGAACTTGTGGTGCGGCAGCTGGAACTTTGAGCTTGAGGAGCAGCCAGGGAAAGTGGCCCTTGCAACTGTGGATGTCAGTCACACACATGCATGTGCGTTCGTGCAAATGATCATAGGCAGCTGAAGAGCTAGTTCTTGGATTCTTGGTTTACATATATGCAAATGATCATAGGAAGAAGTGGTGGCACAGACTGACAGACCACGGATTTTGCGAGCACATGGAGAATGATGCTGTCGAGTGTGGGACTTAGGACAGGGAGATCAGTTGATGGACGGGGACTGAAGAAGATGTCCATGACCTGCTTGGTTTTTTTTTTTGAGCAACACCTGCTCGGCCGATCGGATCGCGCATTCCGAGAGATATGGGCGGGCCCGGCCCACCAGGCTAATTATAGACCGTGGCCCGCCCTGGGGATATGGAAAGGAAATCGGCCGGGCCCAGCAGAAATCGGCCCACCAAAGTTTTTGGGTATTAGTTCTGGGCTAGTTTATTTTCGTCTTTTTCCTCAGTGGCCTGTTAAGCGCACTTAGTTTGGTGCTTCTGATGGGCCGAATACTTCGGTTTGTTTTTACTCTCATTCATAGGCGAAGCAATTATTCGAAATTTTCGAATATGTGCTATAACGTAGAGAAGCCCATGGGCGTGATTGGTTCACTTCGGAACCCAACCTAGCTCGCACCATTCTAGCCAGGCCATACTCGGCCAGGGTCGATCGGGTCATGCAAGTGCAGCAAGGCGTTGTTTGTTTGCCTGTTCGGGCTCATGCAGGCTGGGGTAGTTGTGTGATTGGCAGCCTGGTTGAACTAGCTACATTCATTTTGTCAGTGTCCTTGCCGACTTTAGTTGGCCCACATGCAGGAGCCCATGCGCGCTCATTTGGGCTTGGCTCGGCAGCTACGCAGGATTTCTGCGTTCCCGCAGCGCCTGGCTCTGGCCTCTCTTTTGCATCCGTGGAACCTGGCTGGACAGCTGCTGCAGGTAACCAAACAAGTGAAAAAGGCAAAGATGCTGCATGCGCTGAGCCTGGTCTGGGGTGCTGCACCCTACCAATCATGCCCCATGTGTATTTAATTTAGATCCATTTCATTATTATTATCTTGATGGTGTTCATCATCTCGATTATTATTATGAGTTATGACGACAACATATGCTTAAGCTTGCGTAAGAAATGATTTTTTAGAACTTTTGCGTAGGCAATGATCATACCAGCTGCAAGTTACACATGGGACATGGCTCATGGCTGTAATAACCTTGTAAAAACCTCCCATGAGCGACAGTTTAAAAGGCCAGCAGGGTACCACTTGGATGCATCGACAAGAGCACGCACTTAGCAGTTGGTAGCTGGTGACAGTACGCGCATTGCCGCTGCATTAGGCAGCTATAGGTACTAGCAGTAGCAGCCTAGCACAGCAATGGCAGCGCC
The DNA here is from genome assembly GCA_022457205.1 of Saccharum spontaneum. Lineage (NCBI taxonomy): Eukaryota > Viridiplantae > Streptophyta > Magnoliopsida > Poales > Poaceae > Saccharum > Saccharum spontaneum. The sequence continues at coordinate 4,776,597 of CM039609.1, read as the reverse complement.
TGTGGCAGTAGTGCTCCTCCTCTTCCTCTTCCTGCAACCCAGCAGCGTGATCCTTGCCGATGCGGTGCTTGGTCGAAAGGCGGGCCTCCTTGTCATAGATGACGCCGACGAGCCCGCGGAGAGTATTAATGCGCCGGCGGCGGCGGCTGGGCCGGGGAGGTACGCCGTGATCTTCGACGCCGGCAGCACGGGGACCCGGATGCACGTCTTCAGGTTCGACAACAAGATGGACCTCGTCGGGATTGGCCACAGCATCGAGTTCTTCGCCAAGGTATAGCCTCATCACAGCAGAACGATGAACCCGTGTTTTTTTTTTCCCTCTCTCGTTTTCTTTTGGCCCGTTGGTTGATAGTACAAGAAAACCAGCTGCCAGTGTGTAGTTGTGTACACTGCTAACGAGAGTATATATGTTATTGTTACTGATTGAGCAATGAGCATGCTGCAGACAGGGAAAAATTGGTTGGATGGTCCTTACAATGTACCGTGAGCACCTAGCACGGATTCACGACACGTGTATATATTAGATAATTTTACATGCACACGTGTCATCAATTAGTGGTAGGTGCCCACAGATGTCCCATGAAGACCGTCTCTACCGATTCCACCCCCCCCCCCCCCCCCCCCCCCCCCCCCCCCCCTATAGGTAGTACAATGCATTTATGCGTGGATTTCAATAGATGATGTAACGTCATGCATGTCGTCGACCGTGTTAATTTGTTGGTGCAGGTAAAGCCTGGGCTAAGCTCATATGCTGGGCAACCCCAAGAGGCCGCAAACTCCATACTACCTCTCGTCAAGAAGGCCAAGAGGGTTGTCCCTTCGCAGCTAATGGAGAAAACCCCTCTTAAGCTAGGAGTATGTGAAAAAAATTGCTACTTTCTTCTCAAGTGTAACACTGTAAATATAAGTGAAGATCATTTATGAAATGCATATCCTCCTCAACTCAAGTCACCAGTTGACGAGGTACACTAATAAGATCATTATAGGTGATGTGGTCCACTTACAAACAAATGGACCATCACATTTCTTTTTTTTTAAAAAAATTGTGCACTAGAATTAATTTGAATAGTGCATCTAGTATGACCTCTTACAGTTTTTTATTACCAAAATCAAGGGGATGCATATATAACACGAAACCGAAAAAAAAAACTAAAAACAAAATTGGCGTGAAGCTATATATCCACCAGATTAGCAATATCAAAAGGTTCTGTGTACATCCCTAATGTTTTATTCTATTGTACCAATCGAATCTTCAGGCAACTGCTGGGTTGAGACTTATCGGAGATGAACAAGCGGATAAGATTCTTGAAGCGGTAACATATTGCATCTTAATTACCTACGGGTTTTGTATCAGCGCTTGGCACACACCATCATAACAGAGATGGACATGACAATATATTTTAACCGTAGGACTAATTAAAGATATTCCAAATTACATACAGGTTAGGGATCTTGTCCACACCAAGAGCCAATTCCAATACAACCCTGACTGGATCAATGTTATTGAAGGATATCAAGAAGGGTCTTATCTATGGGTATGACTTAGTTTTTGGCAGCTGGTATATATATGTCTATTGTTACAATTTGCTACATGTATATATATGTCTATTGTTACAATTTGCTAGCGTATGGCATTTGATGTGTAGGTTGCTCTAAATTATCTGTTGGACAAACTGGGAGGGGATTACTCCCAGACGGTAGGTGTAGTTGACATGGGAGGTGGATCATTGCAAATGTCGTATGCCATTTCTGCAAATGATGCCGCAAAGGCTCCTAAAGTACCAGACGGAAATGATCGCTATGTTACAAAAGAGTATCTTAAAGGAAAAGACTATAACATCTATGCTCACAGGTCTGAATTCATCACATTAGCTTGGATAAAAAGCTAGCATGTGCAGTTTTATTAATTATAAGGTGATATATACAAGGAATGATAACCAAGTAATTTTTTCTTGCAGCTACTTGCACTATGGTGCTTTTGCAGCTCGAGTAAAGATTCTAAATGCAAAGTGTGGACAATTTAGTTCCTGCATGCTGCGTGGATTCAAAGGTGTGTATGTTGACCTTGCTCATACAAGCATTTCATTTTTATTTTTATTTGAAGAATTTTATAAATTCAATGCAATGTTCCCTCTTTTTTTTTTAAAAAAAGGTAACTACACATACAATGGGCAGCAATACGATGCAACCGCCTCACCTGAAGGAGCAGTGTATGAAAAATGTAGGGAAGAGATAACTAAGGCACTAAACCTGAGTGCCCCATGTAACACAAAGAGTTGCACCTTCAATGGTGTGTGGAATGGGGGAGGTGGAGCTGGCCAGGACAACCTCTACCTTGCATCAAGCTTTCACTTTTTGGCCGCACAGGTATTAATTAAAACTAATCATTCCTCGAATTATGATCTATATGTAATTGGAATGTGTGCAAGCCACAGTATGTATGTTAACATTTTCTTCTCCATATGAAAAGGTTGGGATCATAGACGGGAAATTCCCCAGTGCAAAGTCGACCCCTTCTGCGTTCAGAGTTGTTGCAAAGGAGGTTTGCCAAATGAGTGTTAAAGAAGCAAAAGCTGCATACCCCAGTGTTCAGGACATCCATGTGCCATACTTGTGCATGGATCTTACTTACCAGTACACATTGCTCGTAGACGGTTTCGGTTAGTAGAGAATTAGTTCTGAATATTATTTACTCCACATGCAAGAAACTTCTTTGTAGTAAAATAGGATGTTACACATCATGCATGTATATATGTAATTCATGTGGTTGTTGTGTGCTTGTGTAGGCCTGAAGTCAATAAAGAAGGTCACATTGGTATCCAAGGTGAAGCATGGAGAGTACTACGTTGAAGCTGCGTGGCCTTTGGGTACTGCTATTGAGGCATTGTCACCGAAAAAGGGGCATGGATCTGCATGAGATAGACTTTGGGCCTACAGGCAGCAACACAACCTGAGCACATGTTGACAAGGGGTCAACAACTGAAGTAGTGTGTATTCAAGTATAAATTGCTATTGTATCTTTCAATACATGTGTTCTCCAACGTATTACAATAATTTCATTGTGAGGGGCAGCCATGGTTCATGCTGATATTAACTCAGTTCCAACCCAACTCAATCATGAGCATCTAATTTGTAACTTTCGGGCAGTTTTTACGGTCGCCTCTACTAAGTGTCTTTAGAAGTGAGTCATATAGTCTTTTGCAAAAAAAAAAAGTGAGGCATATAGAACCTGTTGACCTCTTGCCTCGTGCGAGCCCTTCTTACCACTACGTTATGCAAGCCAGACAACCACTTGTGATCAAGTATCAGCGGCCATGGAGGGGCACAACTAGGGTAGCGAAGGAGCAAAAGAGAAAGGTTGAGGTGTCGACCGATCTGATACTATGTGACAAAGGTAAATCACGTAATGTAGCACCGCTGTACTCTAATGATTGACACTGAATGCCTATGGTCCAATCTATGTAAAGCATGAACCTTGTCGAATATGAGTTCCCTAATCAATAAAGAATGAAATATTTTTTTATGAATCTTTAGTATGCGTCAGCTATTGATCTGAAGATTGATATGCATGTGAAGCATAGTGGACCTCCGAGAGGGGGGCTCAACACACTACATACCACCGACAAGATAGCTACAGCGTTGGCACAAGGCCGTGTGAAAGTCCCTAGTTTGGTTTTGGCTAATTGATGAAACCTAGGACTAACCTTTGTATCTAAGTGGATGATTTAGATAAAGGTGGTCGTTGAATATGAGACATGACATTGACTCATGTGACCAAGATGGTGAAGACCAAGATAAGGCTTGGCTCGATGGACCGGTTGTGAAGGTGAAGGGCAAGTCGAGGCTTCGAAGCGAAGGACCATGCGATGGTGAAGCTTGAGCAAGACTTGGCGCCGACGGACCGATGCAACGGTGAAGAGCAAGTGAAATCAAGGTCGACGGATCGAGATGGTCATGTGATGATATGAAGTGGATCATATCTTTTTGGAGAAACAAAATGGGCTCAAGGCAAAGGTATAACCATAGGGCCATTTTGTTTTACACTCAAGACACCATAGAGGGTGTGAGTGGTTTAGGGTCGATAGCCGAACTATTAAGAGGGGAAGTCTTATCGGTTATTCGACGCATGGGTGCCACTAGGTGAATTCATGAAGTGCATTGCATGTAGGGCCTAGTGAGCTAACTGGAAAACCTTTGAAAATGATCGAGAAAAAGCTAACACACAAGCACATGGAGATGTACACTTGATGGTGTTGGCACATTTGCAAAGGTGGTGTTGGTCGCGCTGTGGTTTGCGGGTAGAGAGGGGTTTGGGTTCCTCTCTCCCTCCCGCCGAGCGTGCGAGCGCGGGATTCAGGCGATTTCGGGGAAATGAAATGCCTATTTTCCATTGCGCCGGAAGTCGGAAAAGAAACGGAGGCGAACGCGGTCACAGAGGTGACCGGACGCTGCACCGGACGCGATCACTCGCGGGACCGGCGCGTCCGGTCAGTGCAGCGCGGGCGTCAGGCGCGCGAGCTAGGGTTTGACACCGGCGCGTCCGGTGACCCACGGGACCGGCGCGTCCGGTCATGCGCCCTGAGGGAACCGAGGACGATCGGACGCGGTGCGCGTCCGGTCACACACTATCGGACGCGTCCGGTGGTCCAGGGAGCTTACTGGACTCCCACCGGACGCGGGTACTGTGGCGTCCGGTGGTTGCGAGGAGCGCGTCCGGTCATGTCTTCGTGCGCGCGGGTTCTGTGCGCACCGGCGCGTCCGGTGGTTCGCAGCAGCTCGTCCGGTCGCTCGTTTGACCGTTGGCGCGCAGTGACCGTTGGAGGATCTAACGGACGAATTTGAAATCAGTGGACACATGGACGTCGCAGAGGCACCGGACGCGGTTGAGCGCGTCCGGTCAATTACGACCGGCGCGTCCGGTGGTCCCGCAGAAAACGGTTAGTTGAGTTCTAACGGCTCTATTTGTTTGGGATGCTTATAAATACTTGGTGGCCGGCCCTTGGGGAGGTCTCTTGGCATTTCTAACACTCTTGTGCATCCTTTGAGCTAGAGCTACTCCTCCCACTCATCTCTCTTGCTTGATTGCAAATCAAAAGTGAGATTGAGTGATCCCAAAGTGCATTGCATAGCTTGAGGGCATCTAGTGGCACTTGTGGGTGGTTTAGCCGGTGGATTTCTTGTTACTCTTGGAGAGTACCGCTCCTAGCCGGCTTGGAGATTGTTGGAGGCGTTGGCAAGAGAAGGTGATTGTTCTTGGCCACCTCCGGTTGATTGTGAGAGGTTCTTGTGCTTTCCTCGGCGGGACGCCAAAAGCAACTCTAGTGGAATCCGCGTGTCATTGAGTTACCTCACTTGAGAGTGGTGTCTTGCGGTGCCTTGCGGGGCGTGCCTTGAGGGGCAAGTGACTTGAGGGTCACACCGAGGAACCATCTAAGTGTTGGTCGACACAACCGGTGACGTAGCTTGTCGGTGCACAAGTGAACACCGGGTGAACAATTTTTGTGTCTCTTGTCTCCCGGTGATTGGTCTTTATATTGTGTTGTTGTCAATATTGATTGATTGTATATCATCTTGGTGATTGGCAACATCTTCACTTCACCGTCGGTATAATAATCACAATCCTCTCTCTTGCATTTACATTCACTAGTTTATCTTGTGTAGCTCTAGTGGTAGCTTTGCTAGTAGTGTTAGCTTGTTCTCTAGTGTAACCTTAGTGACATAGCTCTTGTGTGAACTAGAGATCTTAATCTACTAGACTTGTGGATAGGAGGCTTGCATCACAACCTTTGGCTAAGCAAAACTCGCTTTACGCCGTTTGTTATTCTAACAAGTTTGCTTAGTGGTTCTTGTAGAATTTAAAATAGGCTATTCACCCCCCCTCTAGCCATCTAGGACCTTACAAGTGGTATCGGAGCCGTGGTCACCGTTTTAATCAAGGCTTAACATCCTTCGGTGTGAAAAATGGCTCAAATTGTGTTCAATCATGTTGGGGGCAAGCCACCGTTCTTTGATGGTGTTAGTTCTTTTGCTCATTGGAAGAGAAAAATGACAATGTACCTTGGTTCTATTCATGAGAGAGTATTGCAAGTCACCGAGAATGATTTTGCTATCATTGATCCCGATCATCTCACCGATGAAGATAGAGAAAATAGAACATGCAATAGAATGGCTCTCAATACACTTTACAATGGTGTTGACACAAAAGTATTTGAGGGCATCAAGGATTTAGATTTGGCAAATGAAGTGTGGACAAGGTTGAGTGAAACATATGAGGGCACTAAGGTTGTGAAGAGTGCCAAGCTATATGGGCTCAAGAGTGAGTTTGAGAACTTCAAGAAAAAGGATGATGAAACAATCATTGAAATGTTTCATAGATTGCAAGTGATAGTCAATGATCTCAAGAGCTTAGGGCACAAGACTCAAGATCAAGATTTTTGTCACAAGTTCTTATTGAGCTTACCTAGAAGATTCAAGATGTTGATCATGATGTTGCAAAGAGATGGGCTTGAAGCAATGAAGCCTAATGATTTGCTTGGTGAAGTATTGACCTATGACAAATATGATCAAGATGTTGATGACAAGGAGAAGGTGGAAGATGAGAAGAAAAAGAAGACCGTAGCATTTAATGCCACCTCCTCCAAGGGCAAAGCTATCATCATTGAAGAAGAAGAAGATAACAATGAAGATGGGGAATTTGAAATTGATGATGAGGCACTTGCTCTTGTAGTCAAGAAGATGGGTCACATGTTCATCAAGAGAAGAGGCTTTAAGAAGAGAAGTGACAATTTCAAAAGAAATGAGCAACAAAGAAAGTGCTTCAATTGTGATAGCACCGAGCACCTTCAAGCGGAATGTCCTTATGACAAGAGGAAGACCAAAAAGGACAAGTTTGAGAAGAAGAAGAGAGAGGCCAAGATGACATTCAAGAAAGGCAAAAATGGTGCCTATGTGATCACTTGGGAAAGTGAAGATAATGAAGAAGAAGAAGAATCATCCAACAAGGCTTTTGCTTCCATTGCTATCAACAAGAAGCCATCACTATTTGATTCATCCTCTTCATGCTTCATGGCTAAAGAAGCTAAGGTATTATATGATGAGAGTGATGATGAAAGTGAAATGGAATATGCTCATGATAGTGATAATGATAATGATAATGAAAATGATGATGATGAACCAACTAAAGAACAACTATATGACTTGATGCAATAAACTAGAGACATAGCCATTGCCAAGGACAAAGAGTGTAAGAAGCTTTCAATGAAAGTAGCAATACTTGAGAAAGTCCTTAGTGAGCTTAAGACCACTCATGAGAGTCTAGTGGAAGACCATGAGGATCTTGATAAGGCTCATTCCAAGCTTGAAAAAGCTCACTCATTGCTACTTGAGCAACAAGCTAAGAAGGAGGTTGTTGTATCATGTGATATAGGTGTTACATGTGATATAATTGATGAATCCATTAATGAACCTATCATCATGTCAAATGCTAACCCTTCTTGTAGCTCTTCATCCACCACCAATAACTCTACCTCCACTACTAGTGATGGTCTCACTTGTGATGCCTCACTAATGGTTGAGAATGAGACTCTCAAGAGAGAGGTGGATGAGCTCACTCACGCCCTAGGCAAGGCCTATGGTGGTGAGGCCCGCTTGCTTAAGTGCTTGGGTAGCCAAAGATTCTCTCTTAACAAAGAGGGATTGGGCTACACCCCCAAGAAAGGCAAGTCGGCCTTTGCAACTCCAAAGCCTAGCTTTGTGAAGGGCAATGGTCGGTTTTGCAATAGATGCAAGCAAGTTGGGCACCTAGAGCATAATTGCAATAAAAGGAACCAAAGCAAGAACCTTGTTAATGCTATACCTTTTGATTCTTGCTATGTACTTACCAAGGGTGTGAAGGGTGTGCAAGCTAAGTTTGTTGGTACACCAATTGTGGGCCCAAAGAAGAAGGCTATTTGGGTACCAAAGAGCTTAGTTACTAACCTACAAGGACCCAAACAAAAGTGGGTACCTAAACTTCATTGATTTGCTTGTAGGTCAATTACAAAGCCGGAGGAAGGCATTGGATTATTGATAGTGGGTGCACTCAACACATGACCGGTACATCGAGAATGTTTGACTCAATCAATGACAATGATAGTGGTGTTGATTCTATCACATTTGGCAATAACAAGAAAGGCAAGGTTATTGGCTTGGGAAAGATTGCAATTTCAAATGACATGAGTATCTCCAATGTGTTACTAGTTGAAAGCTTGGATTTCAATCTTCTATCCGTGGCACAAATATGTGATCTAGGCTACAAATGCATCTTTGGGGTTGATGATGTGGAAGTTATTAGTGTGGATGGTTCAAATGTGGCATTCAAGGGTTTTAGATATGAGAACCTCTACCTAGTTGACTTCAATGCTAGAGAAACTTCTTTGACAACTTGCTTAGTCTCCAAATCAAGCATGGGTTGGCTTTGGCATAGAAGGCTTGGTCATGTTGGCATGAAACAATTGAAGAAGCTTACAACTCACAATCTTGTCAATGGTTTGAAAGATGTTGAATTTGAGAAGAATAAGCTTTGTAGTGCATGTCAAGCCGGGAAGCAAGTTGGAAGCTCACATCCAAAGAAGAGTACAATGAGCACATGCAAAGCATTTGAGTTGATGCACATGGATCTTTTTGGACCAACAACATATACAAGCATAGGCGGCAACAAGTATGGATTTGTCATAGTGGATGACTTCACAAGATTCACATGGGTATTCTTTCTTAGTGACAAAAGTGAAGTGTTTGACACCTTCAAGACATTTCTCACTAGAGTTCACAATGAGTTTGAGATTAGAATCAAGAAAGTGAGAAGTGACAATGGAAGTGAGTTCAAGAATACAAGAATTGAAGAACTTTGTGATCATTATGGTATTGGACATCAATTCTCGGCCAAGTACACTACACAATCAAATGGCCTAGTTGAGAGGAAGAATAGAACATTGCTTGATATGGCTAGATCAATGCTTCATGAGTACAATGTGAGTCAATCATTTTGGGATGAAGCAATCAATACCGCTTGCTACTACATCAATAGACTATATTGTCATCCATTGCTAGAGAAGACCCCATATGAGCTACTTCATGGAAGAAAGCCCAATATTTCTTACTTTAGGGTGTTTGGTTGCAAATGCTATATCTTGAAGAAAGGCACTAGATTGGGGAAGTTTGACAAGAGATGTGATGAGGGGTTCCTACTTGGTTATTCAACTACAAGCAAAGCTTATAGAGTTTGGAACAACTCAAGTGGCATTCTAGAAGAAGTCCATGATGTGCAATTTGATGAAACCAATGGGTCACAAGATGAAGAAGAAAATCTAGATGATATTGGTGGAACTCTATTAGTGGAAGCAATGAAGAATATGGACATTGGGAACATTAGAGCAAAGCAAGTAATTGATATTCAAGATGATGATAAAGATCAAGTGCTCAATTCACCATTCAAGCTAGTTAGTGACTCTCAAGTGCAAGATCATGGTGCTAGCTCTTCTCCTCAAGATACATCAAGTGATCAACCAAGCTCAAGCAATCAAATGCAAGTACTCCAACCACAACATATTGCAAGAGATCACCCAATTGATAGTGTTATTGGTGATATTAGAAGTGGTGTGCAAACAAGATCAAGATTGGTTATGTTTTGTGAGCATGCATCATTTGTGTCAACCATAGAACCAAAGAAGATAGAAGAAGCTTTGAGGGATGCCGATTGGATCATGGCTATGCAAGAAGAGCTTAATAATTTCACAAGAAATGATGTTTGGGAGTTGGTAGAAAGGCCAAATGACTACAATGTGATTGGAACCAAGTGGGTGTTCAAAAACAAGCAAGATCAAGATGGCATTGTAGTGAGAAACAAAGCAAGACTAGTTGCTCAAGGTTACACTCAAGTAGAAGGTCTTGACTATGATGAAACATATGCTCCCGTGGCAAGATTGGAGGCAATAAGGATTCTATTGGCTTATGCTTGTGCACACAACATCAAACTATATCAAATGGATGTCAAAAGTGCATTTCTCAATGGGATCATCAATGAGTTAGTCTTTGTTGAGCAACCGCCCGGATTTGAAGATGACAAGAAACCCAACCATGTGTACAAGTTGAAGAAGGCTTTATATGGCTTAAAGCAAGCACCTAGAGCATGATATGAGAGGCTAAGGGATTTCCTTCTCTCTAAGGGATTCAAGATGGGCAAGGTTGATACAACTCTATTCACCAAGAAGATTGGAAATGATCTATTCATAGTGCAAATATATGTTGATGACATCATCTTTGGATCAACCAATCAAGCTTATTGTGAAGAATTTGGTGCTATGATGGCCAAAGAGTTTGAAATGTCTATGATTGGTGAACTTAGCTACTTCCTTGGTCTTCAAGTAAAGCAATTGAAGAATGGGACATTTGTGAGTCAAGGGAAATACATAAGGGACATGTTGAAGAAGTTTGGAATGCAAGATGCAAAGCAAATTTCAACTCCAATGGGTACAAATGGCAATTTGGATAGTGATCTTGATGGCAATATGGTGAATCAAAAGGAATATCGGTCTTTGATTGGAAGTCTACTCTATGTCACCGCATCAAGGCCGGATGTCATGTTTAGTGTTTGCATGTGTGCTAGATATCAAGCCTCACCTAGAGAGAGTCATCTCACGGCCACAAAGAGAATATTGAGGTACTTGAAGCAAACAAGAGATGTTGGACTATGGTATCCCAAGGGGTCAAAGTTTGAGTTGATTGGATATTCGGACTCCGACTATGGGGGTTGCAAGATCAATAGAAAGAGCACAAGTGGCACATGTCAATTACTTGGAAGATCACTTGTGTCATGGTCCTCAAAGAAACAAAATAGTGTGGCAATCTCTACCGCCGAAGCCGAATATGTGAGTGCGGGGAGTTGTTGTGCACAATTGCTATGGATGAAATCAACTTTGAAGGATTATGGCCTCAACTTCAAGAATGTGCCATTGCTATGTGATAATGAGAGTGCAATCAAGATGATACAAAACCCGGTTCAACATGGAAGAACAAAGCATATTGACATAAGACATCATTTCATTAGAGATCATCAACAAAAGGGAGATATTGCCATTGAAAGTGTTGGCACCGATGATCAACTTGCCGATATTCTCACTAAGCCACTTGATGAAAAGAGGTTTTGCAAGCTAAGGAATGAATTGAACATTCTTGATTTCTCAAACATGAGTTGAATGCACCCCACTAACTTATTGACATGTCTCTCCTTCGACATTGCGAGGTAAAGTTGATTAACATGTCACTCATCCTATGCTAAGGACTTGCTAGAGCATATAGACATAATAAGTGGTATGCATGAGCATTCATGATAAATCAAATGAATTTGATGGATATATGTTACCACTATTGCCTCTATGGTTGTTTTGATCTAGTGGTGGCATATGACATGTTTGTGAGCTTGCAAGCCTAGTGTTGAATCTAGAAGATTTGCTATAAGTGTTTAATTCAACATAGACAAGATAACCCTTATTAAGAGGTGTGAAGAAGCTTGTCTTTGGTTCAAATCGAATTGAATATCTTTGGCAAGTGTTCTAGGTTAAACCAAAATTGATGAATTTTAACCTACTCCATCGAACATTTTTTTCTTCTCTCCACAATTTGATCCCATTTTTGGGTAAGTTGTTGACAAAGGGGGAGAGAAAAAGATGATTCAACATGATAAAGGGGTAAATAAAAAGAAGAAAAAGATGATTCAACATGATAAAGGGGTAAATAAAAAGATGATTCAACATGATAAAGGGGTAAATAAAATTTTTTGATGCACACAAGTAGGGGGAGCAAGCTCATAAACAAAGTTGTTGCATTTGTTTGTGCATTTTCATATGACTTGCTCATTGCACATGTATTTAAACTCAATATACATGCTTGTGTGGTGTAATGCTAGTATAGAACTTAGATGATGAAATGATCTACTAGCATGCATAGGAATAGTTTTACTTGTGGTATCTAGACTTACCTAAAGTTTTTACAAGTGGTCCAAGAACCTTTACATATAATGTTGATCTCACGGGGTTCTTGAGTTTTGATGGTTGTCTAGTTACTTCATGATGCTAAGGATGGTGTAAAGGCAACTCCGATTGGTATCACGCTTCAAAGGTCCATTTCTTACACCTTAGCATCATTTTGGTAGAATTACTCTCCCAACTCTTCTATCCATGCATATGTGCAAAGCCTTCAATCCAAACTCTATGCACATATGTAGGGGGAGCTAATGCTACCAAAACCGAGCTTGTGATAATTGTCCAAACTTTACTTATGAGCAAAATGATTGGACAAGTATGACAAGTTCAACACTTTTATTATCAAAATCATCTTTGTGAGGGTTGTCATCAATTACCAAAAAGGGGGAGATTGAAAGTCCCTAGTTTGGTTTTGGCTAATTGATGAAACCTAGGACTAACCTTTGTATCTAAGTGGATGATTTAGATAAAGGTGGTCGTTGGATATGAGACATGACATTGACTCATGTGACCAAGATGGTGAAGACCAAGATAAGGCTTGGCTCGATGGACCGGTTGTGAAGGTGAAGGGCAAGTCGAGGCTTCAAAGCGAAGGACCATGCGATGGTGAAGCTTGAGCAAGACTTGGCGCCGACGGACCGATGCAACGGTGAAGAGCAAGTGAAATCAAGGTCGACGGATCGAGATGGTCATGTGATGATATGAAGTGGATCATATCTTTTTGGAGAAACAAAATGGGCTCAAGGCAAAGGTATAACCATAGGGCCATTTTGTTTTACACTCAAGACACCATAGAGGGTGTGAGTGGTTTAGGGTCGATAGCCGAACTATTAAGAGGGGAAGTCTTATCGGTTATTCGACGCATGGGTGCCACTAGGTGAATTCATGAAGTGCATTGCATGTAGGGCCTAGTGAGATAACTGGAAAACCTTTGAAAATGATCGAGAAAAAGCTAACACACAAGCACATGGAGATGTACACTTGATGGTGTTGGCACATTTGCAAAGGTGGTGTTGGTCGCGCTGTGGTTTGCGGGTAGAGAGGGGTTTGGGTTCCTCTCTCCCTCCCGCCGAGCGTGCGAGCGCGGGATTCAGGCGATTTCGGGGAAATGAAATGCCTATTTTCCATTGCGCCGGAAGTCGGAAAAGAAACGGAGGCGAACGCGGTCACAGAGGTGACCGGACGCTGCACCGGACGCGATCACTCGCGGGACCGGCGCGTCCGGTCAGTGCAGCGCGGGCGTCAGGCGCGCGAGCTAGGGTTTGACACCGGCGCGTCCGGTGACCCACGGGACCGGCGCGTCCGGTCATGCGCCCTGAGGGAACCGAGGACGATCGGACGCGGTGCGCGTCCGGTCACACACCATCGGACGCGTCCGGTGGTCCAGGGAGCTTACTGGACTCCCACCGGACGCGGGTACTGTGGCGTCCGGTGGTTGCGAGGAGCGCGTCCAGTCATGTCTTCGCGCGCGCGGGTTCTGTGCGCACCGGCGCGTCCGGTGGTTCGCAGCAGCTCGTCCGGTCGCTCGTTTGACCGTTGGCGCGCAGTGACCGTTGGAGGATCTAACGGACGAATTTGAAATCAGTGGACACGTGGACGTCGCAGAGGCACCGGACGCGGTTGAACGCGTCCGGTCAATTACGACCGGCGCGTCCGGTGGTCCCGCAGAAAACGGTTAGTTGAGTTCTAACGGCTCTATTTGTTTGGGATGCTTATAAATACTTGGTGGCCGGCCCTTGGGGAGGTCTCTTGGCATTTCTAACACTCTTGTGCATCCTTTGAGCTAGAGCTACTCCTCCCACTCATCTCTCTTGCTTGATTGCAAATCAAAAGTGAGATTGAGTGATCCCAAAGTGCATTGCATAGCTTGAGGGCATCTAGTGGCACTTGTGGGTGGTTTAGCCGGTGGATTTCTTGTTACTCTTGGAGAGTACCGCTCCTAGCCGGCTTGGAGATTGTTGGAGGCGTTGGCAAGAGAAGGTGATTGTTCTTGGCCACCTCCGGTTGATTGTGAGAGGTTCTTGTGCTTTCCTCGGCGGGACGCCAAAAGCAACTCTAGTGGAATCCGCGTGTCATTGAGTTACCTCACTTGAGAGTGGTGTCTTGCGGTGTCTTGCGGGGCGTGCCTTGAGGGGCAAGTGACTTGAGGGTCACACCGAGGAACCATCTAAGTGTTGGTCGACACAACCGGTGACGTAGCTTGTCGGTGCACAAGTGAACACCGGGTGAACAATTTTTGTGTCTCTTGTCTCCCGGTGATTGGTCTTTATATTGTGTTGTTGTCAATATTGATTGATTGTATATCATCTTGGTGATTGGCAACATCTTCACTTCACCGTCGGTATAATAATCACAATCCTCTCTCTTGCATTTACATTCACTAGTTTATCTTGTGTAGCTCTAGTGGTAGCTTTGCTAGTAGTGTTAGCTTGTTCTCTAGTGTAACCTTAGTGACATAGCTCTTGTGTGAACTAGAGATCTTAATCTACTAGACTTGTGGATAGGAGGCTTGCATCACAACCTTTGGCTAAGCAAAACTCGCTTTACGCCGTTTGTTATTCTAACAAGTTTGCTTAGTGGTTCTTGTAGAATTTAAAATAGGCTATTCACCCCCCCTCTAGCCATCTAGGACCTTACACCGTGCCAGGCGAGGACCGCCTGCGCCGCTTTCCATGCCTGCAGCCGTGCAATGCTCCACCCCTCCGCTTCCACATGGTGCCCTAGTAGCTACAGAAGGCGGCTGTGGCAGGTGAGTCATATTGTAACATGTACAACATCCAATTTACTTTTGAAACATCCAGATGAAACTTTTGTAACGTGCGTCTGAAGAAAGATGAAACACTTGAAACATACATCTAAAACACTTGTGAAAACACCTAAAAACACTTGAAAAACTATGCAACACATATGCAACATCCTGATAAAAACACTTGCAAACATACACTGCTATAGATCTGACATTCACTAGCGGCCCCATCACTGCCGATTTTAAAAAAACCGATAGTGATAGTGCCTCCCGACACATCACTGCTGGTTTTTAGTTAAAATCAACAATGATAGGTCCAATCGATACTGATATTAGGTCATTACTGTCGATATTTTGCTAAAACTAACACTGACGCTATCACTGCCGGTTCGTGGCTTGAACCGACAGTGATATGCTGCGAAAAAAACTTTATAAATTTCTCATATGATGTCTGATGAAGATGAAATTTATATCAAAGTTATAGATATTGAAAAGTTATGCAACTTTGTAGTTCACAAGTTTCTTATTTAAAGTCGTTATGATGTCACTGTGTTTGATTGGCAAGATTTCATAGAAGTTAATACCAACTAAAGCTATATGTTCCATAGTCATAAGTGAGTGTGTAGAGGTATTTTAGGATCTCAAATGGAGAAGCAACCATAACAAAAGTTGTAGGTCTTGAAAAGTTATGCAACTCTGTAGTTGACAACTTTTCCATTTGAAACCATCTATTTAATGAAAATTACGTTTGTTTTCTCAAATTTAAAATTTGAATTTTTCAAACGACCTCAGATGGAGAAACACCCAAAACAAAAGTTGTAGATCTCGACAAGTTGTACAACTTTGCAGTTGACAACTTTTTCATTTGAAAGCATTTATCCAAGGAAAATTATGGTTGAATTTTCTCACATTTGAAATTCAAATTCTTCAAATGACCTCGGATGTAGAAATGACCAAAACCAAAGTTGTAGATCTCGAAAAGTTATAAAACTTTGAAGTTGATAACTTTTTAATTTGAATTCGATTAGGGCCCCAAATACTTATTTCAAAATCAGATGAACATAAAATGGCTAGGACAAATATTTTATTTGGACACAAGCGTCTTATAGATGGAGTGGTTAGGGGATGAACATGCGAAGTAGGAGGTTAGGAGTGCACAAAGCGCGTGTTTTTCGTGCGAAAAATCATGTGCCTTGTGACGCACGAACGTGTGGCTGTCCACATCACTGTCGGTTCGTAAGAAGCGACACTGATGTGAAACCCCATCACTGCCGGTTTGCCTATGTCGGTTCAAAATTCGGTAGTGATGGGGTTTTGAACCCAACACTGAATGTTAGGTCTGGGGTAGTGATTGTGTCAAACATAAGCAACATTCAAATAAGAACACTTGTAACATACATCTGAAAAAACAAATAAATCATTTAAAACAAGCACTTGCAACATACGTGTATAGTCATTGTAACATATGTAATATTCTGATCTATTTTTGCAACATCTATATGAAACACTTGAAACATACCTCTAAAACATCTGCAACAATTGAAACATAGGGGCGAGAGAACGAGGGCCGATCGATTCTGGCTGTCAGGGTGGGAGCCAGCGGCGTGCGAGCACCACCAACACCGGCTGTGCCTCATAGGTGCCCCTTGGCTCGACCGGAGATGACCTGAGGCGCCCCGGCACATGCACCTAGCCGCCATCGGCAGGGGCAGCGACCTGTGGCGGCGATGCATCCTGACAATGCTAGGTTAGGGAAGAGGTCGGGGAGGCATTGCGCGAACTGAGGGAGAGATGGCATGGTCAGCTTGGGTGGAGGAAGGAAGCAATGGTGGCAGCACGCGCGGGGCTTTGCTGCTGCCAGCGGACACGAGAGAGACTAGAGATGCGGAGGGCGAGACGGAGTAGAGAGATAGAGAGACGGGCGAGGCGGAGTGGAAGCCGCGTCCGAATCGACGCGAGCGGACAGACGCCTGCGTCCAAGTATTTCCTTATGACAAAGAGATTCTCCGAAAGATGCCCATGGACTAGGTCAGCATTGAGGTGCCGTAAGAGACCTCAAATGTTCAGAAGAAAGAACATACATGGCTTCAGACCGCCACTTTTGCTGAGGGTATTATTCTAGTGGAGGATACATCTGATAATGAGGAAGTTGTTCCAGATGCACAAGACAATTGTGGACACCATCTTTGTCACCACCCACGAAGACGACCCTTTCCATTGAACAATTGAGGTGAAGGCAGAAGAGCGGGTGGTTGACGGAGGATCCATTGACAGAGGCAACATCGACCTTCTTTTACCACTACAACTAGGATGGGTGATGTGAAGGTCCTATCTTTGTACAGACAACACATGCACACCAGAACCAACAAATTGTATCCTTCACCACTGACCAATGTAGCAAGATACCATCACAATTCTTGTGACACATCGCCATTTAATCAATGTTGCATGCCTTGCACTAACGCGGTGTGTTAAAAGATTTGGGCATTGTTGGGAATGATATGAAGCTCAACAGTGAAACAATGCAAGGCTATACATACCGCATAATGGATTTTTTGCTACCATACCGGACCTTCTCAAGCCATTGATATGTTTAAAATGTCATGCTTTCTAGAATGTGGTGACAAAATTTCTTTGGCTCTTGGTTAGATGTTGCCTCTGTTGTGGTTGTTGCTCATGGTGCAAGCATTTTGTTGTTGGTTGAGTTATCTTACTTTAGTTTTTGTAGCAGTTGTTTTTCAGTTGTAAACCTGTTGTTTGCTAGGTCTTGTTAATTTAATTGGCAGCTCTCATGCCTCGTTCATTTCAAAATGTCATAGCAGAAAAAAATGAAATAAACCAGATCGGGAAGCTTGAAAACGGTGAAACCATATTGTTAGATATGTGTCGAATATGTGTATAGTTTTAGTTACGTTGGACTTAAGTTGTATTAGGGGCTAGGATAGAGTTGGAGTTGAACTTTGTGTCCTAGGAGGCCATAAATATGAGGCTATCCCTGTTGTAACCATGAGACGACTTGGCGGTCGGTTTGGGTGGCGGCAAGGCCGTGGAATCGCTCGGATGCTGGTGTAGCTGCTGTTTTATGGGAGGAGCGCCCGCAGTCGTCATTGCCCCGAGGATTAGGCACATCGCCGAACCTCGTTAAAAAAACATCGTGTCTCGGTGTCGTTTTCGTTTGCGTATTTTCTTCTATGGTAGTTATGCTTCCGCGTTCATCGGTTAATAGACCCGTTTGGGTCTCAAACTAGCCGTGCACAATACATATAATAGTTATCTGCGTGACCAACAACAGAAACTGATAATGTGTACAACACCAACCAAGAATACTTAATATTTAGGGATCAAACTCAGGTGAAATCATTCGGTTGGAAGATTATTCCACACACGCACAATGACACAAACTCAGTTCAGGTACAGCTGACACGTACACAAAGGCCCCAAATATAATCACCGATCGGAATCAACATTGCAGTAGTTGGCACGCACATCCGACTCGAGAACCAGAAGCCCGGTCAGGTCATCTACACTAGCGCAGCATGTGCTTGACCCTGAGGAAGAGGAGGAGCAGAAGCAGTAGATTGCTGGTTCTCGCCAACGACGCCGACCCCGGCCGCCACCACTGGCGGCTGCTCGCCGCCGTCGTGCTTGGGCTCGGCCCCAGCTGCCGGCGTGAGAAGCATGGTGAAGGACCTGATCCCGAGCGCGGCGGCGACGAGGGTCAGCAAGGCCGCTGTCGCGAAGCCGGAGCCCTTGAGGTAGGGGCACCCGTAGTCGAGCAACCCCATGGCGACGGCGTCGCGCGTCGTGGCCGCGTTCCACACGACGCCTTTGACGTAGTCCGCCACTGCCACCGCCGCCGCTATCCTGCATATATGATATATACAGGGATCATCGATCCATGTCATGGCACAAGGTACGTTACGTACACACATCAGATCGATGATCCGCTGAGGCGCTGAATTGAAAGAAACTCCTATCGACTCACCATAAGGCGACAGAGCAGACGACGCCCTTGGCCCGCCGGGACCCGGAAGCGCCGCCCTGTGGCTTGACGCAGCCAAAGCAGCCGCCGGCCACCGTGGAGATGACCATGGCCGCCACTAGCAGGGGCAATGCGCATATACCCAGCGCGTAAGCTGGCTTGGCTGGGTAGACGCACACGCCGGCAGACTCGTGGAACTGTATCTCTCGTCGGGCTGCAACATTCAAACATTACTGATGGATCAGTGCAACGCAATGCCGTCGATCCATAATACTAGTGTGCATGATATTTATGATGCATGATTACAGTGAGCTTTCTGGCCTGCGCGATGAACCCCAACACAGCACTCGCCACCGCAAGCAATGCAACCACGACGGCCAGAATGGTGATCACGCTACTTTTTTTGACGTTAAATGGTGATCACGCTATTACTTGCCAATATTAGTGTCCTAGCAATGCAAACACGCTCGATCTCTCTTTGATTTTGCTGTGAGATGTGGAGAACTGACGATATATTGATGTGGTTGGAACTGGAATGGATCTACGACAGGCCACCAGGTTGCGATCAAACAATGCTCGAGCTTACGTATATATAGACTTATTTTTTCTCGAATACACAAAAGTCTTGCGTATCATTGTATTAAGGAGAAGAATTTTGGTTACAACGACGCGCTCCAAATCGGCGCACTAGGGGGGGGGGGGGCAGAAGATATTATAATAACTTTCCCCCTCCTAACGGACTTACGCTTACGTTACTACTCGCATACAAGACAATCTAAGTTCTTCGCCCCGGCTTCGATCCATTGGTCCGCTAAGGTTTTGATGTGCAGTAGGATCTGTGAGACCGTCGATATAGACTTATTAGAGAGAGCGTCGAGAATTAATGTCTCTGTTATATCAGAGACAGAAGAGACTAATCATGTCGATCTGTTATGTTCGTTCATTATTCTGTTGTGCAGTCCTGCCATGATTCATTTGACCTGGTCGAGGAAAAGAAAAGATTCATGGGATAGGTGCTAACTGAACGTCAGAATCTATACCAGGTGGTGGGTACTCACTATTCACACTGCTAGTTAGTGCCTGTGACCATAGGCGATGCTATATAGTTCAGTCACCTTTTTTTTGTTTTTGTTTTTGTAAGGCATCTATTCTCTAACCTACTGTGTGACGTGTTTAAACGGGATGCTAATTATTAGCTTTAGAGGAAGACCTAGGCCGGGGCCGGGTTTTCACGTGCCTGATGAACAACAGGATCGGAGGTGCAAAACAATATAAATTGATCAACTCATCAGGCCAATTAAGCAAGGTGATGACATAATCTATTGGAGCTCAACAGCATGTTGGTAGTTGGCTGTATACCAAACTGATATGAGTTGACATCAATCTGTCATACTACAGAGTAATACAAATATTACTATCATGATCTTCAAAAAAATAGTAAATCATGCTACGATCACATATAGATGACATCAATTGTCACTCTGTCCGATCAGAAGTATGCACATCTACAGGCTACCGCATCTTAAGTTTAAGTGCCGTTCTTCGTGAACGGCAATGCAAGACAGTATATAAGTGTTTTGACTTAAACATTATAGAGTATATTCTTAAATAGCAGCATATACATTAATTTGATTTTCCCTTAAGTAACACTAGTGATTAAATAATGTGCTTGCATATAGTATTGGTTAATGATACTCCCTCTTGTTTTGGAGACACTACAAAGTAGTCAAGCAACAAGAATTATTGAACAAGAACAGGTAGTTTAATTATTTGTCATTCTGTCATCGAGGAGGGGAGAAAAGAGAAATGTGATGAGGTTGCAGTATCTTTGCCGCGAAAGACGCATCAGATGACGACGAATTTAATGCTACACTCTGACTTGTGTTGTCCACACAGTCTAGACCCTCGACATGGAACTTTGTTGGCGCCATTCTTGCTGCGAACGATATGTGCCCATGTGTAAGTGTGATTGTCAAGGAGATAATCGTAGAGCTTTGGTTAAGTGTAGAGCTTTGGTTAAGTGTGTGTGGAACTAACCGAGGCGTGAGCAAATCTGTTCCAGAGAACTTAGTCTTGGTATTGGCCAATTCTTCTTCCTACAACAAGGCCAATGCACTAGCTGTATTTGGTGTTTTGGGCCTATGTAGGGTAATGACCAAGCGAATATAGGCTCGTTCGGTTATGTTGATAAGTCGGCTGAAAAATATTGTTGGCTGATTTGTTATGAGAGAAAAACACCGTTCCAGCTGAAAAAACAAGCTGAAAAGTACGGATTATAAGCCGGATGAACATGACTATAATCTCTTCTTTCAACCCTCCTAAAAATCGAGTGACAAAGTATATATCATCGTAGTTGCTTTTGTAGAGCAAAATTCCATGGGCCAATTGCTCGAATAGTTGTTGGTAATCAGCTACCGACCCAGTCTACTTGACAGAATCTAACTGACGCAACTGCAATTGATACTGATCTTTATCGAATTGTTCAAATACTGCTGCACAGAGCTTCCCCCAATCTGCAATACGACGGCCTTGTTTAGATGCCATCCAAATTCTAAGTTTTTTCACTCTCTCTCCATCACATCAATTTTTAGCCGCTTGCATGGAGTATTAAATGTAGGTAAAAAAATAACTAATTACACAGTTTAGTTGGAAATCACGAGATGAATCTTTTGAGCCTAGTTGATCCACGATTGGATAATATTTGTTAAATAAGACGAAAATAATACTATTCATCGGGTTCACTTTTTTTCCAATCTAAACGAGGCCGACCTCTCCACTCTTGAGTTTGCAACCAGAGCGCCGCCGAACTCACAAAATTCAACGCAACGAATCTTGTTTTCAAATGGTCACTCACCGAATACACCTCGAAATAAATTTCACAGCGGTCACGCCATAAACGAGGATTCTCCCAGCAAATTTGGGAAACTCAAGTTTGGGAAATGGCGCTGAACGAGAAATTGAATCTCTAAATGAAGAATTAGAAGCATTGTGGCGCCAACATCCCGGTAGCATGGTGACTCGACGTGGTCATATGCCCGCTCCGACATCGATGCATATGGGCGCAAAGATGGTTGCAGAGCCTAGTTGAGGTCGATAGGGTTGACCCAACCCGATGGTGGTGGTGGCGCCAGCCCCGCTACAGCAGCGACGACGATGGTGGCGGTCAGTGGCGGATGTAGGATGCGGGATAAGGGGGGGCTAAAACAACAGATATGTTGATTTGCATGAAGATTTAACGGTGAAATCAAGTTTTTGCTACAGTAATTAGCATTGAAATCAAGAAATTAGGGGGGCTGGAGCCCCCCAGCCCCCCCTTTGGATCCGCCACTGGTGGCGGTGGCGGAATGGCTTCCAATTGTTGCAGTTGCGCCGCCGCCGCGTCAGTCTTCGTCAGCAACGGACCGAGTGATGCATTAGCCGTCGTACGCCACGCCTCAAGTCATTCAACTTGTCGAGGGTCTGCTACATCATCACCTTAAAACCGTTGAACTTCTTCGCCAGTTCTTCCATATCCATCGCCATTTGCAGCTCCAAGGCGCGAGTCCGAGTAGTGGAACAAAAAATTTCTTGCAACCATGATCTAGATACCAATTGTCACGCTACTACAGCTCCGGGGTGGAATCTAAGGAAGATAGCAAGAATTTAGGATTGGGAATGGAGATGAACACAGCTGTTCCGCGAGGACAGGGCACATTTTATTCACGAAGAAACAGAGTTCTTACAACCGTTACCTTTTTTCAGTGGAACTTACAACTGTTACCTGTATCTCCTCTGCCAACCGGCTATAACTGCTAGCCTGTTCGTTTCGCTAGTTTATTGTGGCTGAAAGTACTGTTCGCCGGTTTGTTGTGAGAGAAAAACACTGTTGAATGGCTGCTGATTTCGCTGAATAGCTCAAACGAACAGTGTGTGCGCCGATGGACCTCAAGTGGGTAAAAAAAAAAGCCCACTCACGTCGAGGCCCATATGGAGCACCATCCCGCCAGAGCCCTTTAGTTTCATACATCACCGCAGACCGCAGGCCACCGCAGGCCCGAAAATCTTTTTTCTTTCCTCCGCAGCCGTCGATTTGGATTTTGGAGCGAGTCATTCGCATCCAAGTAGTTTTCAATTCTTTTTTCTTTTTCTTTTTTAAAATAATCTGTGTTTCTCCTTCTATATATACTACGAAACGAATTTTTTTAGATTTAGAAGTTTGTCAGAACAAGTTATGCAAAAAAATTGTTAGATAACAAAAAAATATGTGTATAAATTATGTTATTCATAAAATTATTAAACAAAATTTGTGTCAGACAAATCTGTGTTGAGAAATTGTTATAATAAATTTGTCCGCTAACGGTTATGAATAAAAATTGGGTTTTAAATATATTGTACACTCTCTATCCCTAAATAAGTATCGTTCTCGCTTCTCGAGAAGTCAAACCTTTCAACTTTGACCAAATAAATACAAAATAATATTAATATTTGTAGTACATAACTAGTATCATTAGATAGATTGTTGAATCTATTTTCATAATAAACTTATGTAGAGATACAAATGTTGTTAATATTTTTTACAAACCTAGTTAAACTTAAGAAAGTTTGATCGGCACGAATATCATATCGACATTTATTTAGAGACAGAGAGAATAGAAAAGCTACCATGATATGTTGTCTATAAAATTAGTAAAAAAATATATCAAAAAAATATGATATAAAAATATGGTGATAAATTTGTTCTGTAAAGTGTTATATAAATGATTTTTATGTATTGTTCCTCAAAAAATTATACATAAAAGTTATGTTCATAACTTTGCAACTTTCTAAGAAAATATGATGATAAATTTTGTCCGCAAAGAGTTATACATACAAGTTGTGAGTATAGCTTTGTAACTTTCTAAAAACAAAAATTACGGGAATATTTTTTCTAAAAAAAGGAAAGCAGCGAGCCTATGGGATTGTCGTTCGTTGATTTATGCTTAGAGCATCTTCAATAGTTTGGTAAATTTTGTTTCCCAAATCTCGTTGTTTGCCAACTCCCAAAATAATATGGGGAGGAAAAAAGGATTACATCTCCAACAGTTTGGCAAATTTTGTTTCCAAAAACCCAAAAACCCGCTAACGAAACGAAATGACCCGCAAAGCGAACGAAGAGCCCCGTTAAACGAACGAAGAGCCCCGTTAAGCGAACGAAGAGCCCCGCTAAGCATGAGGAAACTACGATGCGCGGCCGGTGCCGCGCGCGCATATATGCGCACAATCGACCGAGATTTGCCAACTTGCCAAAGATGCCAAACCCAGATACCAAACTATTGGAGAAGTATTTTTCTCATTTTGCTAAAAATTTTAGGATACCAAACCTATATGCCAAACTCTTGGAGATGCTCGTAATAACTTTCAAAATAAGAAAATTTTTGAAAATGTGTAGGAGGGAGATTTGTATAACATTCCCAAAAAAAACCATGACTTACAACTTTTTTAGAAAATTATGGTGATAAATTTGTTCTGTAAAAGCTGCCATGACTTTTTTTTTGGAAAGTTATCAAGAAAAGTCATGGTGGCTATGGGATTGACCGTTGGATTTCAGTCCAACGGTCGTTCGCTAATTAGGTGGGTCATTGTGATCATGTGTAGGGGAGAGATTTGACACACCTTATTTACATCCTCCATGATAGGAATATGGAAATGGGAGGTGGTGGCTATATATATGGTAACATGCATATCTGGTATCTTGTGTCATGGAGTTTTTTTTTATTTTGTTGGCTTCTGTTCGGTGAAATCCAAAAGGCCATTGTTTGATATGTTCTCATTTACATTTACTCTCTTGCCCAAACCTTTTATTTGTCTATGACGACCGCCCTTATGGCCTTATGGGCATCAATCATGACCCATTGAAGAAATGATGACAAGTCAAAACTTCTTACTTGTGTTCTTCATTCGTGGATAGGGGTTAGCCTTTACATCGCGGCTAATCGAGTAGCGCATGGTTGGTAACTAGAAATGGCATGGTGCTGCGATTGCAAGGTTGATGTCTTTGTGACTGGAAGTTAGATTGTGTGTCAAGTGTCCACCAAATCAGGAGTTATCTCCATCATTCCGCAATAGGACCTGTTTGACACAGCTCCTAGAACTGTTAGGAGTCGTTTTACACCAAATAGGATAAAACAAAACAATTCCACCCAAAGAGCCCCTTAAAACCTGCTCTCATAGAGGATAAATGAAGGGTAAAGCTGAAAATAGTAGTTTTATCCAGCTCCACCTTGCTTTGATGGGCACTGCGTGAGATTCTATGTGAGCATGTTTTAAGGAGTATCACGTGTGGCGCTGTTTTGATAAACGGTTTATCAAAACAGCTTTAGCTCATCCTCCATCCTAGAGCTGCTCGTGGAGTTGAAAAAAAAGCTTAGCTGGTAAAGTGAAGCCGTGCCAAACACGACTTAAACTAGCACACTTTTATATACGTGACGGAAACTTACATAAATGCGAACCTTCCCAGACAAGATTTGTGGTTTATATACGTGCACGTATTGTTCGAATAAAGATATATATGTGTGTGCACGTGCAAGAATTGGACAAACAACCGACAGCTGTCCAAGACTCCACTGGCAGCACTAGTTATTCGATTAGCACCCCATCCCTTGTGAAATTTGTCACAGTAGGTACTACGACAGCTCTTGAGAAGAGTTTGCTCCGCGGAAAAAGAAAATGTATGATACTTGAGGTACTAGCCTGCAAATCGCCTCCCCATCAAGAATAAAGCCATAATATGTACGCTGAGTTCAGACACGAGTGAAGTGACAACAGACAAGTGAGTCGCCGGCGGCTCCTCCCTGCTGTTGCTCCAACTAGCCATTGCAGTGGCAGTGGCAATGGCTCGCCTCGCAGGCAGCGTTGCTGCCTTGCTTCTCGTCGTCTTCCACCTCGTCTCCGCTACCTCTGGAAGCAGTAGCGTCGTTCTTGGGCGAAAGGGCAGCAGCATCGCCCCCGCCGAGCAGTCGCCGGCGGTGGAGGAGGCGGTCTCGAGGGTACGAGGACCAACGGGGAGGTACGCCGTCATCTTCGACGCCGGGAGCACGGGCAGCCGTGTTCACGTCTTCAAGTTCGACAAGGAGCTCGACCTCGTCCCGATCGGCGACGACATCGAGTTCTTCTCCAAGGTACGTAGGTGCTCAGTTAGACAGTTACCGGTTGGTGCTGGACGACCTTATCCTGCACGCGGATATACAAGGGGCTCACACAGCATGTGACCTGTTGGTGTCCTCACATGGTCCTCAAATTTGGATGCTAGTGTACACTTCAGCAATAACAGATAAGAATAAGAAAGACGGAAAATAAATTTGAAACAACATTTGTTTCATCTGCCCTCTTTATATGCAAAGCAAAGTTACTGTGTGGATTATTGATGAATTACTATGTGTTCATGATTGTGACTTCTTGATCCAGATAAAGCCTGGGCTGAGCTCATTTGCAGGGAAACCTCAGGAGGCTGCAGACTCTATACTCCCCCTTCTTGAACAGGCTAAGAAGATTGTCCCTCTCCGGCTTCAGAAAAATACTCCGCTTAAACTTGGGGTAATAAATTACTGTTTTCTTCATCTAAGTTCATCATCTAGTGAAAAGAAAATCTCAAGACCTCCTCCATATTTATACATCTGTATTTGTTCACGTTTCAATTGCATCTCAAGTAGTAGTGAACAAAGCTTAATGTCATGCATCCTACCCATATCCTGCCACTCTATTCAAAGTCCTGTTAATTTGGTCTCGAACTGAAGTTTTCTATCAAAATTGCAGGCAACAGCTGGTCTAAGATTAATCGGAGACGAGAAGGCAGAGGAGATTCTTGAAGCGGTAGATTACCATCTTACTAATCAAATCATGTCTTGTGTGTATTCTAGATACAAACTTTATTATCTTTCTTAACTGTTTCTGAATGCAGGTTAGAGATCTTGTCCACACCAAGAGCAAATTTCAGTACAATCCCAAATGGATCACTGTTCTAGAGGGAACTCAAGAAGGATCTTACCTATGGGTATGTACATTGTTCCTAACTTCTGTGTTACATAATTTAATTATTTTTTTCTTTTTTTGTCAAAAAACATGTGCAATACATCTGGTGTACTCAGTTAGTAAAGTGTGATGTACGTGGCACCTGCTTGTTTGTAGGTTGCTCTGAATTATCTGTTAGGTAAGCTGGGAGGGGACTACCCGAAGACGGTTGGTGTGATCGATTTGGGCGGTGGCTCAGTGCAAATGGCATATGCCATTTCCACGAGTGCTGCTGCAAATGCCCCAGCTGTGCCTGATGGGAAGGATCCATATATTACAAAGGAGTACCTCAAGGGGAAAGATTATAACCTCTATGTTCACAGGTTTAGCAAACATTATTATGTTTAAACTTTAACTTAAATTTCTGTAACTTTTATCTTTTTGTTGTGGAAAGAATAAACTATGGCGGAGCTTACTACATCATTTAGTGTTTGCAGTTTCTTTCATTACAATAGTAATCATTTAACCATGATGATTCAGTAAAAAAATATCATTAAACAATGCTATAGCTTTTTCTGAATCAAATCATGAACTAATCATATATGTTCTGGTTTGTGACTAATGCAAGTAATCTTCCTTGTTCACCTCTGCAGCTACTTGTACTATGGCATGTCTGCTGTTCGAATAGAGATCCTGAAGGCAAAGAATGGAACATTTAGCCACTGCGTATTGCGTGGGTTCAGTGGTATGCTGGCATACATACATAATCAGCCTCCTTCTTGCTTATCAATTCATCGTTTTTCCAGTAACTAGCATACAAATGCTCAGTCATGGAATTGCTATCATATCATATCATTCATTAAGGTACATACAGCTACAATGGGAAGGACTATGATGCAACAGCGTCACCTGAAGGCGCAGTGTATGACAAGTGCAGAGAAGAGATAATAAAGGCACTAAACTTGAGTGCACCATGTAAAGCAAAGAACTGCACCTTTAATGGTGTCTGGAACGGAGGCGGTGGAGCTGGCCAGGACGACCTCTACGTTGCATCTTTCTTCTTTGACAAGGCTTCACAGGTATATATATATATAACATAAGTTAGCAACTCCTGATCATGTATATATAAACCGGCACAACTACTAGATATGTTCAAAATGGAGTTTGAGGCCTCATCTAATGATTCACATGAATCACTTTGCAGGTTTTTTTTTTCTCGAACACGCAGGAGAGCTGCGTATCTTTGTATTAAGAAGAAAAAAGGGGGCAAGAGCCCTTACAACACACACTCACACTCTTAAGCACTTTGCAGGTTGGCTTCATTGATAGTGAGGCACCCAGCGTGAAGTCCAACCCATCGGCATTCAAAGCTGCTGCAGAGAAAGTTTGTTTGCTGAGCGCCGATGAAGCCAAAGCAGGGTACCCTGATCTCTATGATGTGCCATACATATGCATGGATCTCATCTACCAGTACACATTGCTTGTAGATGGCTTTGGTAAGTGCAGATAAAATGCATGTTTAGATATCAGGAAAATCTCCATGTCAGATGGTCGATATTCGCTCAACAATTGACACTCAGGTGTTTGGAACAAACCAATTAATTAAATGTGGTTTACACAGGTTTGGCTCCAACGAGGGAGATTACTTTGGTGTCTAGAGTGAAGTATGGGGAGTTCTACGTTGAGGCAGCATGGCCTCTAGGCACTGCCATTGAAGCTGTTGCACCCAAGAAGATGAACCAGGATGCATAAGTTAGTCTTTTGTAATAATCTCTGATGAGAAATCACTCTGTTGTGCCGATGTTCTGAAATAATTTCAGTCTAGTTCATGAGGATAAACTTTATCAGAGCTAAGACTAATGATGAGAAGCTCTTATATAAGAGATAATAATAATGCATTTCATTTAATTAGTGCCCTTGCGCAACAAGTCAACAAGTCCCCATACCTCTTGAGTTTCATGATTCAATTTACATGATTTTGACATTAGCTGAACAATTCGTTTCAAAAAAGACATTGGATGATCAATCATCTCATGTCCTTGCATTGCAAAACAAGTTGTGTTGATTTTGATTTGGTCATTTGGCGCACGAGCACCTGAACAGCATGGTCTCTCAGTTAACCTAGTGGCAGATGAACCACTGGTTTCATGCACATGCAAACATTTCGATCATGCCGTTGTCAAAAAAAAATTCATTCTGGCGTTCGTTGTTCTGTCAGTGTTGGTGCTGCTTTGAAGCATTATCGCTTTGGGAAACAAGGGACCACTGTTGTTGCAGCTTTGAAATATGATTCCTTTGGAAACAAAAACAAGAGATCACATTTGCACCGAAAGTATGGTAGGTCAATGAAGTTTCTGTAAATTATTAACAGAAAATATCTATTATCACAACTATAAAAATGGTTTAAAAGATAGCCCATTTTATTTACAAAGATGGCCAAAAAAGTGTCTCTATCTCTAAAAATACTAGTGATTTTCTGAGGTGACGATCCATTTCTGTTGATAGTTCAAAAAAGATGTCTATCTAAGTTTTTAGAAGCAGGCCTTTTAATAATACTGACATCGTTAAAAGACCTGCCTCTATAAATAATTGTAAAAAAACTCATAAATTTTGCATATGAAGTTGGAAGAAACTTTATATCCTATTATAGAGATCAACGAGATCTATAAATTTGTAGTTAATAAATTTTTTATTTCAAATAATTTAGAGTGCCAAAACTTTGTTTTAAGTTCTTATATTTTAAAATTCAAATTTTAGAAATTTTGAACAACCTTCCATGTTAACATGGTCCATACATAAGTTGCAGTTACCAATATGATCTATAAATTTGTAGTTGATAAAAATTTTGATTTAAATTTATTTAGAGTCTTAATTTTTTGTTTTATATCATAAGATTTGAAATTCAATATTTACTGAATTGGTATAAATTTTTGTCTCGTGTACTATCCCACAAATTACTAGTTGGACACAAAGTCAATCGACGACTAAGGATGGCAATGGATACCCACAAACCGAAATCTGATGGGTTCTACCTCATTAGGGTACAAGTATTGGCTAATTTTCTTACACATGGCCACATGGGTATTTTAATGGGCAAAAATCCGCACCCATTGAGTTTGTGGGTATGGATATGATTCTACACAACCCAAACCCATAAACCTAAGGGTATATGTATATCCGATATGTAACTGTAATTTAGCAATCGCTCGACTAAAAAATATTCCAAAACACTATCAATTAGGCCACCTAATGTCATATAAAAAGGGGCTACATATATATCACTTATTTGTTACAATAGGTACATATTTATAATTTGCTCATGTGGTCATAGTATGTAATTTGCTCATATAGTCATAGTTTGGTGCATGTGATTTATTTCTGTTTGGGTATGGACAATCTATGGGCACATGTGCCCGCATGAGCACAGATATGCGTACAAACTTGTATGGGTATGACTTGAGAAAGGGCTTGCGATATACTTTCTCCGTCCCTAAATATCTGTCGTCGTTGGTGTGCGTGCCACAAGTTTGACTCGATTTGTAGAAAAATACGTACAACATTTGTATCTCTAAATAAATTTATTAAAAAGCTAGATTCAAAGATCTTTTCAATGATACTAATTATGCATCATAAATATTTATATTTTTTAATATATATTTAGTCAAAGTTATTTCTCGGGAAGCAAAAATACAGATATTGAGGGACGGAGGGAATAGTGGTTACAAGAGCCTGAGTAGCACCTCAGGTCCTGGGTGCAACTCTCCATGAGAGCGAATATTTCAGGATTTAACTGCTTTTGTGCTTTCAGTGATAGGCGACACTCCCGTCGACAGCAAAACACATGTGGTCACGATGCATTCATAGGGTGAGTATGCGTGTGTTCTTCGACGATACGTTCATAGGAGTGAGTGTGCGTGTTGTGAGTGGTTGAGTTATATTGTGTAATCGCAAAAAAAAGTATGGGTATGAGTTTAGGTAAAAAAAAATTATATGAGTTTCTTCTTAGGTAAAAAAATAATCATTATAATAGGTATAGACAAATAAAGGTCCCTACTTATTTTATTCGCTTGGTAAAGTTTTTGATTTAGCAATTATACAGATATCGTAGAGTTGCTATTGTTGGGCGCTAAATTTTGGTTGTGTCCCTAAACTCCAGCTTCGGCGAAGCTTACCTCGATCAGCTAGTGATCGCCATCAACTCTGACGGCATTGAAACCTGCCACTGCCACAACGCGTAATGACGGGGACCGTGCAGATCGGTAGACTAGTAGAGAGAGATGAGCATAGAGAAACCTTCTTCCAAGTTCCAATTCGTGCAAGTAACAAGGACAGCGGCAAGGCTTCGCCGGAGCCTCGCTCGGAGGTTGACCGACGACTGACCGTCCGCGCCAAGCCACCGTGGACTCGCATCGCAGTCGCAGGAGACAAGAGGTGATCACGATGACGAGTAGTTTCGCTCCCCCGGGGGACGCTTGCGTTCGCGGCGAGTGGCTCGCTGTGGCCTCCCTCGGCGTCGTCGGCGACCTGGAGGGTCGCGTCCATGGAGGCCATCCTTCCGGTGTGATCTCCCCCTTCTTCACGGACTCCTCGACGCCATTACTCAGCAGGTTTGCTTTGCTGCTCTAGATCTGCCTTGCTATTGATTCTGGAATTCATTCATTGAGCAGTTGACTTGACCAACGACTGTTTCTGCCCCTGCCATGGCTGCCAATGGACTCTGGTGTGAACTGTGAAGTAAGGAGGCATCAAGTTCTCTCCTCGGCGACATAGATGCATATCTGAACCCCATCTCCGGGGAGTTACTCGCGGACGACAGGCTACGGCTCACCAGATACCTGGCCGCTGCAAAGCTGATGCTGATGTTTCAGCGTCAGCTGCTCCCTGGCACGGCATCCAGCGACATCCATGACGACCATGAGCGTGCGAAAAAACTCCTCCACAAGGCCATGTCGTCCCTCGCGATGGAGTTCTGCCACCTCCGGATCTGGAGACATGATTATCACCTGGGTATCTCGCGTGCGTCCATCTGGGAGTCCGTCAGGCGCAGCTGCCGCGACAGTTCCAACTCTCACTCGGTAGCCTCATGGTCGAGTTCCTCTGCTTCCTTCACTGACACGAGTGGCAGCTCAGGTGGATTCCTCTCGGCTCTATGTGAGGACATGTCCGTCCGAAGTGACAAGGCGTTCGGACGCATGGATCGTCTCATCGACAGAAAGGTGTTGTCCACCCTCAATGACATTGCAGGCGTCATGGTCGAAGGCGGATATGAAGACATGCTCCGACGGGCAATCGATCGATACTCTGCTCAACTTGCCAGGTATGTCATATGTGTATGTGGTGCGTATGTAGTTTATTAAGAGTTATGGCAATCAATCATGCTAGCTCTGGATAATTTTTAGTTCCACATTTTCCAATGATTTCTAACAGGAAAGATACACCCTCCGTTCCAAATGGTTAGTCATTCTGTCTAGAAAAGACCGTATTTTCGTTCATGTATCAAGTATCATTGATCAGCCCACATCTAGTGCTAGCGCTGGATCGCTTTGACTCTTGCGTTCTCTTTTAATAAAATCCAGGCAGGGAATCTCTCCCCCCGTAGTTCCAAATGGTTAGTAGTTTTTCATATTTTAATTAATATTACAACGTAAAAGAATGCATGTTCCCTAAAAGAATATCCGAGGCGGTTTTTGAATGATTTTGATATGGCTCTAGGATCAAAATTAAACGGTTTTGATATTTGATGTGCCAAAGTTAGATGGTTTTGTAGTTAGGGATTAAAATTAGACAAAGGCTAGAATTGAGGGGTCAAAATAGACTTAATCCTCTTAATAAATAATGAGCATTAGTACGATCAATAAAGCAATTGGAATAGAAATAAATCAGTTCCAAATAACTCTATTTAT
Organism: Saccharum spontaneum; assembly: GCA_022457205.1. Taxonomy (NCBI): domain Eukaryota; kingdom Viridiplantae; phylum Streptophyta; class Magnoliopsida; order Poales; family Poaceae; genus Saccharum; species Saccharum spontaneum. Next base: position 4,743,984 of record CM039609.1, on the reverse strand, counting down.
TGATCATAAATAAGTAGATCACATTTTTAGAAAAAAAGCAGTAGTAGTTTTATATTTTTCTGGTTTAAAATAAATTACTTATAAATTTTTAGACAGTAAATTAGATTTTATTATTGTTTTTATAAAATATAAATCACCTTTGAAACCAACAAGAGAACCAAATTTGTCTGGTTTTGACAATTGAAGGGCATTAATTACACGGTTTCGTAGTTCAAGATTGAAAATTGGACTACTATACAAGTTAGAGGTTGAAAACTATACTTTACCCTTCTACTTATTATTAGGAATGACTTATTGACACATGTCCAACAGTTACCTTGAAATCCTTGACATCAATAACATTTTGGGCGGTCACAAGGAAGAATCCAAAGAAATTCTACTGAAGGTTTGGACAACGGCGATGCATATCATCGTTGGTTTCTTGAGTGAGCTGCATAGACAATTGAATGGACAGGATCTTGGTTATTTCAATATACTCAAGGAGGATTATTTCTTAGCAATTGCAAAACAATCTATCAGGAAGTTGCTTAGAGCAGCTGATTCTATCTGCATTCAGATTCAGGGCGCACCGACTGATACAGTTTACATGGATACCTATACAGCACTTAAGACTGATCTATCCAGAATGGTAAATCTGGTGATGATGTACCAAGCACTGAATTATAGCATGCCAACAATATTAGCATTGCTGTCAGGTCAAACTAAGGAGTCGATCCTTGCAGAGGGTGAAGGGCTAATACACCGATTGTCTGACATGTTTGTCAAGCTATCTGTTGAGCAAAACGATCTGGTGATAGGGCAACATTTTGACATCTCTGACACTGGTGTCCATCCCTTGACAAGGCATATCATGGATCATGTGCGGATGCTGGTTCAACACCAGAGCACAGTCTGTCTAATGCTCAAGGGTGACCTGAAAGCATTTCATCAACTGGTTGCACAGCTGATCTCCTCTTTGGAGTCTATGTTGGATAGGAACTCAAAAGGTTTGCAACTCCCAGGGCAGCAACAAATGTTCTTGCTGAACAATGTACACTTCATGCTTCAGGAAGCCAAGATAGAGAAAGATTTGGGACGGATCCTAGGAGAAGGGTGGTTGTTGCAGCGCAATGACCAACTCGGCATGTTCATTGCAGGATATGTAGATGCTTCATGGACACCTGTCATATCTTGTGTGGTAAGACGGACCCGAGTACGGGGGATCCTGTGGCCGGCCCACCAATTGTTGGACAAGTTCAGTTCACTTTTCGAGACGACCTGCCGGGTGCATAAGACTTGGAAAATTAGTAATCCTCTGATCCGGAATAAGGTGCGGGAGGCAATATTTCATAAGGTTATCCCAGTGTACCGAATGCATATGGAGAATTACTCGGAGAAGCAGCAAAAATCTGCAAGGTACAGCATTGAGCAACTGTCGTCACAGCTGCAGGAATTGTTCGAGGGGTAACTTCGGATGCGGGTATATGGTTTACACATTGTCTGTACTTGTAAATAGTTGTGAGCAACTCCAAGAGAGTGGCTATTTGTGTTATGGAATCTTATTTTAGGTATTTTTGCAAGAATCTGATGTCCATGTTCTATCCTATGATCCAAAATAACAAGTTTCCTATCCCGCGCTTCTCGCTGGGTAAAGAAAGCAAGTTGAAGAAATTAGAAAGGTTGTTGCATTACTCTATTTTTTTGAGGATGTTTTATATATTTTAGACAATGGCTAAATCATTGGTTCTAGAATTTAATTTTACATAATTTTCTTGGAGTTGCCCTAATGCTATTAAGTACCGTAGCGAAATCTCACTAAAAGTTGTTTGACAATTTTTTTAAAAAGTGAAAAACTAGATAGATACTCCATCCGTCCCAAAATAGATGACGCTTTTGACTTTTAGATATCATGTTTGACCATTTGCCTTATTCAGCTTTTTGTGCAAATAATAAAATAAATAAGTCATTATTAAAGCATCTCTGATGATAAAATAAGTTATAACAAAATAATTTATACAAAAATTTTGAATAATATGAGCAGTCAAAAAAATGTCTATAAAAGTAAAAAATGTTATGTATTTTGAGACGGGGGAGTACTGATGTCCCACCAGCCCGCTCCTCCTTTTGGTTTTGAAAACTCCTAAGTATGGTCTTAATGGGGTTTTCATGGATTACATCAAAAATATGGTTTGCACAGCATATTTTGCCTATCATGTTTTTGTCAATTTTATGATATGCATCTTCCTCCATACATAGGATCTAACAAGAATATTTGACTTTTTCCCGGGTAAGCTAAACTAGGAGTGGATCAAACGTTTCCTAGCACAAATAGATTATTTCAGAACTACCACTAGAGCTCCATTATAGAAGCCGCTTTACATGAGAAATCGAAGCCAGAGTACTACCAAATGAAACCTTTTACATATGAAACTGTCATGGTCATACACATCTTCGTGCCGCCCTTGCATGTCCACAGGTCGATTCAAACATGCACATGTTCGTCTATTTTTGTTTTTTTTATTAGGGAAACGCTTGTTTTTTTTTTCAAGATAAAGACGTATATATATGTTTGCTCCATTTGGATTCAAGATATATAAAAAGGTAATGACATCCGAATAATTACAAGGCTGGGCTGAGGCCGGATGGACAGGCGGAAATGTTTCCGAACGTTCCAACCGGAGCAGCGCACCGATGTTTCCCGCGTGCAAGTTGCCGATGTTTCCCGCTTGCGATTCCTGCGTCAGTTGGCGAGTATACGGTCCAACAACCGAGGCAGCCAGCCCAAGGTCCACGCCCACCAGTTCCGATCCATGCGTGATCTGTCGGTAGGCTGGTAGTTAGCTTATCTCTTTTTTTTTATTTCTTCTTTTCTTAACTCGGGCAGGCTGCTACATTAGTTTCTTTTTTCTTTCTTTCTTATTCTTTTCTTTTTTTCTTTCCTTTTTCTTTTCTTTCTGTTTTTATTTTCTTTTTTCCTTTTCTTTCCTTTTCTTATTTCTCTCTTATATTAACATATTATTAGTTATGTGATGTTTCTATTTCTTTGTCATTCTTTTTTTTCTTTTTTGTGGTATTTTATCTTTCTTTTCATCTTTTAGTATTTTATCTTTCACTAGCAGATGCCCGTGCGTTGCTACGGGAGTCTTCAAAGTTTCAAATGCAATAAGAGTATGGAAAAAATAATAAGTCAAAATCAACCAAAAAAAATTAACTCAGCTTAACAATATACTATTCTGAGCCACACTCAAATAGTGTTTAAAGGACATCATACAGGTCATAGCTAGCTTCATGAGCATATCCCTCTCGCAGTATCCATCTAGTGACCTCTCCTTGATATGCCCAAGCAGTTTTGTTGCAGCATTTGTGTACTTTTCAATCATCTTCCATTTGGGGAATGAGTTCTAAGCATTCATGAGATGCTTAATGTTACCAATCAAATTAGTGCCATCAAACTCAAGCCCAACCTTTCCACCATAGTGCGTTGGTTCACCTCGTCCAATCCTACTTGTTCGGCAATAAAATTTTCCATTATTGACATCAACTATCTGAAAGATCTTACATGATTAAAATTCATTGAAATTCTTTATTCAAGACTTATTCTACAAATCTCTTAAATCTCTTGAGAGCACAGACAAGATAGGCATAAGTATCTAGGAAATTTGAGTAAATAGTAGCAGGAAATGGCATCTGGACAAGTACACTGTCATTGAAGTAACATATTTGCTCTTTTGCTCTGTAGCTTTCCTGAGAAGAGCCCCCTAGAAAACATGTGAAAATATCATTGATCATATCTCACTACTTAGCATTTAGCTGTATTATCATCATTTTCTTTTTCTTAGTTTTAACAATATTTAGATCAGACCTAGACATATTTCAACTATCATCAGTCTCAGCAGCACACAGGGAAATATTGGTCTGCACCCTTGTTTCGATCTTGATTAGTCCAGGCAACTTTAGCATGACAAATTATTGTCCTTAATGTGTTAATTTAGCCTGACAAACAAATAGACATATTTTTGAATGCATTTGAGGCAAGTCTAGTGCTATACCAGTATACCACTATGTTTTACGAGTTCCAATAAGTCTATGTAGTTGCGGTTCTGCCATTCCTGGTAAACTAATTGAACTTTTTTTTTTTCAGAACAACCTAGCGTCTGCTTTTGCCTAAAACACAAGCACAGGACACACTGGTATATTGTGATGTCAAACAGGAGGTGAGCAAACAAGTTACCAGCACAGGTGATAGATTCCGCTTGCCATTGGTCTTATTCGCCTACTACTTGGCATCCCCCTCCTGTGTGGTCATCTGCTGCTGCTTCATGGTAAAGGCAGGGAAGATGATGGTTCTGTTCACCAGGGATTCAAGCTGGTCAGGACAGTGCATGAGTAACAGTATACCACATGTTGATGCTTGGAAGAAATCAAACCTGGGCTCACTGTGTTGCAGATGGACACGCTTATTGGGGCTGCCGCCTTCTTGAATGATCTTGGAGAGTTGAGATGAACTATCAGCCGTGCGGTAACGATGTGGTGGATCTTCCCTGAGACCCCAATTTTTTGAAATTCGTGGTTCTCCTTAATATGAAGCAACCTATTTGCAAAGCTAAAAGATAGATAGGCAAAGTTCAAAGCATCACCCCTATATCAAAGCAAACAACCGGAAATAAAAACAAAAACAAAAATCATAGTAACTTGTACTCTTTGCCACAAGACGAATAATGGATCACAGTGAACATTGACGGTCCAATGTATGAGACGTCATCATAGGTAAACTTATCTATTTATCTGAATTCTAAAAAGTCAGTAATACAAGCTAAAAATTGGTGTTCATTGATAGACCTTGCACACTGATATCGAACTATGGAGAGGAAACAAACGAACACAACAATATCCTGCCATGTCCAAGAACTGCATTCTGCTCCCCATCTCCAATCTCCACCAGCTCCAAAATGATCGAGAACAGCTCCTTTAGTCTCGTACCCTGAAATTATTTCCTCAAGCCATCAAATATCACCAAAGTTAGAATTCTTAGGGAATTCAATCACATAATTTTCAGTTAATTGGTCAACAAGAGATACAGATAATTTTCAGTCAATTGGTCAGACATGAACGGCCTCTCTAGCAAAGCAGCATCCTCACCTGTTGCGCAGGCCATGATAGGCGTGTTCGGTGTCATTGACGAAGAGGAGCACGGTGGAGAAGCCCTTGACCCCGACGGCGGTGGCGGCTGCCTTGGGGTAGCGCTCCACGCTGAGCTTTGCGAAGGCGATAGTGCTGCCCATGGCGCACAGCGCGGCGGCGGTCTCGGCGAACGGGAGTTGTGAGCTGCGCTCGCATCATGGCGCGTACCCAAGCAGCAGCAGCTCGTAATTCTAATACCATCTTTTCATGGCCGAATATTAGCCCAAAAAATCTCAAGCAGGCTCCCTTCTGAAGACTAAAAAATATTTTAAAAGACTAATTTATTGCTAAAGTTCAAGTTATATTTTACTAAAGGAAGTACCAAGGAAGAATGAACTTAAAATATGCACCAGACTAACACCCTGTGAGAATATATTATTTCTGAAAAATAATAGATCATTAGAGTACAGTAGTGAATCGAAGACACATCAACAAAACAGACATCTCTAGGTCGACCAAAAATGGAGTTTAAAGCCTCCAGCACATTTCAGTCCTCTAGCAGCAGGTCGACCAAAAATGGAGTTTTTAGCCTTCAGCACATTCAGTCCTCTAGCAGCAGAAAACACACGTCGGCAGCAACCTATTTTGCATTACACCTTCATTGAATTATGCTGCACTACAACTTAAGGAAGCTCAACCGTAACTGCAAAATCAGATTGCATTTAAACCCTATATGTATATCGTAGTCCTAGACACCAAACGATGAGCTCCTAATTTATAAGAATGCATCCCAAATCCCATTCCCATCCTGGTAGCTCGGTCACTGCTAGAACAACGCCTTCAGATATAAGCTGCTAAAACTTTCTGGAGAGGGTCCACAAGACATAAGAGTAGATAAACTGAATCACACCACCCTTCAGGTATGATTACATGTAAATTTAGGAGGTTTGCATATGATGCATGACATATTGATCCTTTAACAGATCTAAAATTGTCCATCTTAGAAGTTCTCTTATTTTAGTGCAGGATTGAGTTTTCTTCATCAGGTTGTTACTAACAAGCATATACCAACATAGAAGGCAGTATATACACGTTGACAAGCATATACCAAGTGACAGCAATATTACCATTACAGCAGGCATTTAGGCAATCAGCTAACCTATACATTCAGGCAGTCAGCAGACATTCAAATCTCAGAGTTCAGTGAGCAGAGGAGGCAGGTGACGAGATCCTAACATACAGGTATGCTAAGCCTCGGGTCTATTGGTTCCCGAACGAAGAAGACCTCCTGACCGACTCCTTCGGTATCGCTCGGGGGCTATGCCCATCGGGCACGCTCGTGCGCACCCTCTGGCTAAGAGACCCGGCCGAGCCTGACTCGACCGCATCGTGTGCCGGGGGCTCGGGGGCTTCCCTGAGCCCTGGGCTCCCGATCTACGGCACCTCCAGGCCCGGCCCTTGGCTCCTGTCCATCTAATGATGCCAGCCAAGGCCCGGGCACAAGAAGACAAGCCCCACGCTACCGTTGCCCGGGGGCTTCCTGGCGTTGCTCCCGAGGCGTGCTCCTGCCAGCTGCTCCACCGACAGGGTCACGTTCGGGGCGTGACACAAGAAGACAAAGCTTCCCGCAGTTTCCGGGGGCTCGGAGGCTTCCGGGCCCGTGCGTCAGCCCCTGGAGCCGACCTCCTTCGTCCAAGCCTCAGTGCACTCCCACTTCCCCGATCTATGGCTACAGTGGGTCAGCCCTAGAAGGCCGGCTTGAGAGGGTCGGGACTTGTTATCGCAGCCCTCAGAAAGGCGTGGAGCTCCGGATGATTAGTTGGCCTCGAGCCAAAGCCCTGCGCTTTTGATCACCTGACCCATGGTAGGCTCCGATCAGAAAGGAGGGCACCACCGGGCCTACAGTCGGTGACTTCCAGATGAGTCCGCTGAGCTCTCACTCAAGTCGAAGACCCATGCAACATGGACTCACGAAGGGATCAACGCCATCTTTGCTCAGCCTCAACAGCCAAGCACCATCCATCACACTGGAGAAGAGGGCCCCTGGCAGGGAACAACACTCTCGCCGACAGAAGCCGTCCCGGACAAGGAGAGTTCGGTCACTAGAAGATCGAATTTAGTCCTCTGTCGCCATCACGCTAGGTGAGGCCACGAAGGGCTCGGGGGCTCCTGACGATATCCTAACATACAGGTATGTTAAGCCTCGGGTCCATTGGTTCCCTAACGAAGAAGACCCCCCGATCGACCCCTTTGGGATCGCCCGGGGGCTCGGGGGTTATGCCCATCGAGCACGCTCGCGCACACCCTTTGGCTAAGAGACCCGACCGAGCCTGACTCGACCGCAGCCTCCGTTTAGGGCTCAGAGGCTTCCCCAGGCCCTAGGCTCCCGATCTACAGCACCTCCAGACCCGGCCCTTGGCTCCTGCCCGGCTAATGATGCCAGCCAAGGCTCAAGCACAATAAGACAAGCGCTACGCTACCGATGCCCGGGGGCTTCCTAGCGTTGCTGCTAAGGCGTGCCCCTGCCAGTTGCTCCACTGACAAGGTCATGTCTGGGGCGTGACATAAGAAGACAAAGCTCCCCACGACCTCCAGGGGCTCAGGGGCTTCTAGGCTCGTGCGTCAGCCCCTAGAGCCGACCTCCTTCGCCACCAAGAAGACTCCAGAAGGTCTCACCTGAGGGAGGCCGGTCCAAGCCAACATCGTCTGACATGCAGAGTGTCAGAACAGAGTAGCCGGACGACGCCCAGTCTTCTTCGGCACCAAGACACCTCAATGGTCCACACTGCACCGCTGCAAGACCCTTCTGGACCCTAGCGCACATAGACCATAGACTAGAACCCCCAAACTGCCTTCTATCCGACCTATCCCAGATAAGGTCGGACCTAGAGGGGGGAGGATCCCGATTTGATCACCAGACACTCCATTCCATTTCCTCCGCCTCCGCTCTGCACCAAGGGCAAGGCAATCTAGAGAGGGGCACCAAGAGCCTCTCCTCCACCGCATCCCATCGTTTCCTTCCTCTTTGACGAGGGGGAGACTCCACCGGCAGCGAGGCAATCTTAGGATTATCACCGAGCTAACCCTTACCAAACTCTTCTTCCTTTACACTCTGTTGTTACCCTCCCAGATTTTGGGTGCTCTTGAGTATAAGGATCATCAGCTGCTGGACGTAGGGACCGAATTGGCCCGAACCAGGATAAACCATTGCGTCTCTTCTGCGTAATTCTTGTGTTCCTACGTCCACTCGAGCCACCAGAGACCTCGTACTCTGACACCGACTCGAACAACATGCTTGCCATGATTTCGACCCCGCGACAGCAGGCTAATACAACAGCATGGCTAATACATTAATACAACAGCCGACAGGAGATTCCAGGTAGGAGGACGCAGTGGGCAGAGGAGCAGCCGAGCAGAGGAGGGTAGGGGAGGGCAAATCCAAGTGCTTACTTGCAGGAGCACCTGCTCGGTACGAGGGGTCGGCCGGTGGGAGCAGGGGACCCACGACCAATTGTCGAACGAGGAGGGGAGCAGCCGGCGGGAGCAAGGAGGGGAGCAACCGAGCAGCCGCCCATTAGGGAGGCGAGCAGGCAACAGAAGGAGGCCTTTTTGAACGGCGGAGGCAAGTTGAAGTTTGTGGCGGGGCAAATAGGGAAGGTTGTGGTGGGGCGACGGCGGCGCGGGTCGTTGTCGAGCGAAGGCGGTGCGGCGCAGCGGTGGAGTGGACCGCAAGGGCGCTCGCAGTGGTGGAGGTGGCAGAGTGGAGTCGGCTTGCGGCGTCGAGGCGGCGGAGTGGGGAGCAGGCTCCCTTGCGGCGAGGTGGAGTGGGGCGCAGGCAACCTTCGCCGAGGTGGAGTGGGGCTCAGGCGCTGGCGATGAGGCAGCAGAGTGGAGCCTGCTTCGGCGGTGCGCTTGGGAGGACGGAGGCGTGTGGGTGATGCCGGATGCGGGGAGGAGAATAGATTGGGACGCGGTCACGCTGAGTAGAGTTGCGGAGTCGAGCGCGTGGCCCCACATGTTGGCACAAACAGGGAGTTACGGAGGTGTGCGCCTGCGTAGCGGCTTCACCAGGGGGGTGAACGGATCCTCTTTCATCTTTTTAGGAGTAGAGATTTATTTCTTTTTATTTTATTCTAATCAATTATTTTATTTATATTTCTCTCTTTTTTCTTCCTTTCTTTCTTTCATTTACTGTATAAAATTTTTATGTATTTTATTTATTTATTTTATTTGTTTTATTCATTTATCTTTTAGTTATTTATTTATTTTTTCTATATATTTATCTTTTGTTATTCTTGTTTTTATGTACTTTTTATTTTTCTTTTTAGTAGTTTTATTTCTCCTTATATTTTGTTCTATATTTTATTATTTTTATTTTATATTTAACTTATTTATTTGTTTTCTTCTTTAATTTACTATAATTAATTATTTGATTGTGCTATTCCTTTCATTTTTCATGTTTTGATTTCTGATTTGTTGTATTCCTGATTTATACACGTAATGTTCGGGTAGTCTACGTGTGATGTTCTCTAGTATATTTTGAGATGTTCACATAGAATAAATGTGATGTTCTCTAGTGTATTTTGAGATGTTCACATAGTATAAATGTATAAATGTGATGTTCTATGATATATTTTGTGGTGTTCACATAAAATACATGTGATGTTCTATTATGTATTTTGTGATGTTCACGTAATATGCATGCGATGTTTATGTAGTATACATGTGATGTTTTATGTTGTATTTTGTGATGTTCACATAGAATACATGTGATGTTCTGTGTTATATTTTGTGATATTCGCATAGTATATATGTGATGTTCTAGACATATTTTTCTGGTGTTCATATGGTATACATGTAATGTTCTATAATTTATTTTGTGATGTTCAGATAATACACATGTGATGTTGTGTGTTATATTTGTGATGTTCACATAGTATATATGTGATGTTCTAGATGTATTTTTCTGATGTTCACACGGTATACATGTGATGTTTTATGTTATTTTTTTGTGATGTTCACATGGCATATATGCGATACGATATATTTTTTTGATGTGCGCATGATATAAGTTTAATGTTCTATGATTATCTTTGAGTATTCATATAGTACTTATGAAATAATGTGTAATATATTTTTCTAGTTTGATATGGTTTAATAATGAAAATATTTCATATTAATCATAAACATTAATGTGTTGTAGTGGTAGGAGAATAGCATAGGGTCTTGGTTCTATCCTTTACACCGTCACTATTTTTGTAAATGTTTTTATTTTTCTTTATTATAGCTGGAACGTGAATGTTTTTATTTTTGTGAATGCTTTTTATTTTTTTTAGCATCTCCAAGAGTTTGCCAAATCAATTTGGCATCCATTTATTTTTGGCAAAACAGGAAAAATTGTGCTCCAACAGTTTGGCATCCAACTTGACAAATTTTAGCAACTTGGCAAATATTCCCCCTCCACGTGCATATTTGCGCGCTGAGCGCGAGCGCGCATCAAGCTTCGCGTGCGGGGCTCTTCGTTTTTTAACGGGGCTCTTCGTTCGCTTAGCGGGTCTCTTCTTATTTTATCAAGTCCAAATGATAAACTTTTGGAGAGGGTCTATTTTTTCACTTGCCATATATTTTAGCAAGTTGTCAAATCACGATATTTGCCAAGGCTGTGTTCACTTCACATGCCAACCCAAAATATTTTCTCTTCCACCCATCACATCGAATCTTTGGACGCATGTATGGAGCATTAAATGTAGGTAAAAAAGATAATTAATTGCATAGTTTGTCTGTAAATGTCGAGACGAATCTTTTGAGCCTAGTTAGTCCATGGTTGGATAAATTTTACCAAATAACAACAAAAGATGTTACAGTAACTTTTCACCCACTTTTCACGAAGTGAACACACCCCAAGTGAATTTTGGCAAACTCTTAGAGATGGTGGAGAAATAAGCGCACAGGAAAAGGCAGGAAGCTACGAGCAGGGTTTAATAAACCGCTCGGTTTACCGCGGTAAACCGCGGTTACCGCCCTTACCGGGCCGGACCGGTTCCGGTCCGGTCCGGTTAGGTATTCCCCAAATTCAAATTTAAAATTTGAAAAAAAAATACTAAAAAATTTCCTAAAAATAGTTCATGATTTATAGAAGCCAATGGTATAAAATTTTTTCAAATTGGAGTTCATTTAGTATTTATTTATACGAATAGAAGTTTGAAAAAAAGAAAAAAACTGGTCCCGGCCCGTTAAGGCCCATGAGGCCCATTAGGCCGCCACGGGCACAAAACGAGCCGGGAGCTCGCGGGGGGGGGGGGGGGGGGTCAACACGCCGAGCGTCTTATCCTCTCCCGTCCGCCCCCCGCCCGCGCCGACCGGCCGCCGCCGCCGGCTAACCGCCCCGAAGGCTCGGTTTACCGCCCGGTCCGGGCGGTTTACCGAGAGGCCGCCGCGCAGTCGGCTAACCGCCCGGATCCAGCGGCTAACCGCTCGGTTAGCGCGGTTTACCGACCGGATCCGCGGCTAACCGCCTAGGTATGTTTTTTTTGTTTTTTTATTTAGAGTAGTATTAGGATTTAGGTAGAATTTGTGTTAGGATTTAGGATAGGTTTTTGGTAGGATTTATTTTAGGATGTTTTTTTTAGATTTAGGATTAGAGGTAGGATTTGTGGTAGGATGTATATTTTAGGTATATATTGTGTGACTTTGTGTATATATTGTGACTTTGTGTATGTTAGGTATAGATTTTAGGTATATTTTAGGTATATATTGTGGAGGATTTGTGGTAGGATTTAGGATACATTTTATTTAGGTGTGACTTTGTGTTGTCCGTTTATGCAGGTAGACAATGTCAGGCAGAAACAGAGATGTTGTATGGGAGCATGATGTAAATCTTGCTCCTGGATGGAGATGCAATTATTGTCATGTGACGAAAGCAGGCGGTGGTTACACTAGATTTAAACAGCATTTGGCTGGGCACGGAGTGGACACCTTGCATTGCGACCGTGTGCCACCAGATGTGCGTGCGTACTTTCGGCGAGATCTTGACAGAGCTAAGAAGACGACTGCTGACCGGGCTCGACAAAGGTTGGCACAAGAAAAAGCTGCAGCGGAGGGAAACCATCCCCTCGGTGATGATGAATATGAGGCTCAGATGAAGGAAGCACTAAACCAGTCGAGAGCAGAATATGACTACGAGCAGAGAGTGCAACAGAGAGGAGGTAATTACGACCGTGGAGAGGGTAGTGGTGGTGGTGGTTCGCAAGGTGGGAATCCTATTGACAGGTTGTTTAGAAGAGCAGGATCACGGAGGGAGACTCCAGTGGAGGTGGAGGACTATCATGTGGCAGCGGGTGGGAGGAGAGGAATGCACCAACAAAGGATTGATACAGGGTCTTGGACGCAGAAGGGAAAAAAATGCAAAGGAAGCTATTAGTAAAGCTTGGGGAAAGTTTTTCCATTATGTAGGAATCCCAGGATGAAATGCCGACAATCCGTACTTTGTCAGTGCGGTCCGAGAGACACAGAAGTGGGGTAAGTACCTATACTTGGAGACCTATGGCCTTATGTATCTTTCCATATTCTCATTGTTTGCTTATGGTTTCAGGTGAAGGCATCGCGTCACCCACTGGAAGGGATATTGATGGCAAGTACCTAGATCAGAATGAGAAAGACTTGAAGGATAGATATGCGAAGTTTCAGAAGGAGTGGCCCAACTTTGGCGTCACGTTGATGTGTGATTCATAGACTGGCCCCACTAAAATGAGTGTCATAAACTTTCTGATTTATTGCAATGGGGTCACATGGTTTCACAAATCCATTGATGCATCTGGAAAAAGTCAAGATGCTAACTATTTGTACAGGGTACGTCCTAAACATAGTTGTCATGTGTTTCTTTTTATATATATATATATATATATATATATATATATATATATATATATATATATATATATGCATATATAATATGTTCTGCGTTTTTTCAGGAGATTCGGAAGGTGGTGGAGGAGATTGGTGCCGAGCATATTGTCCATGTGGTCACCGACAATGGCGCCAACTACAAGAAAGCTTGCAACTCACTGAAAGAGGAGTATGGACACATTGTTTGGACACCTTGTCTGGCACACACCATCAACTTGATGTTGAAGGATATTGGTAACAGGACCGATCATGCAGGTATGTTGCAAGTATGCAAGCGAATTTCAACTTGGTTGCACAACCATTCTCAGTTGAATCATATGATGAAGAATGCAATTGGTGATGAGTTGGTCAAGTAGAATGGCACTAGATTTGGGACCAACTACATGTTTCTAGAGAGCTTTCATCGAAAACGTGAACAGTTCATACAGTGGATGGCATCTACTGAGTTTTTGCAGAGCAAGTGGGCACGCACTGAAGAAGGTCGATATGCTCATGTAAGGTTGTCAAATATTCAGTGGTGGGAGGGATTGGAATACATCATCAACACAGTTCAACCAATTTACAAGTTCCTTCGTTTTGCTGATCAAGACAAGCGGCCCAACATGTGCGACGTGGTGTACGAGTACCAGAATTGCAAACAGGAGTTGGAGTCGTACTTTGGAAGGAATACGCAAACATGGAATGAGTATAGACATATTATGGACGCAAGGATTCGTGACGTGTACATAGGGACGTATGTGGGTGCAGGTATGATAATGACTTATGTTGATTTAGCAAGCTATATATATTGAATATTTCCCGTATGCTTATTTGAATCATATATTGCAGCTGCTGTTCTAAATCAAAAGCTTACATATAGTTTGGATCCAACTCCAACAATGTTCGGTGGCCTGAAGGAGACATTTCAGCAAATGACGGATGTGGAGTGCGCCGTGCAGGCATTGCAGGAGGCTGAGATTTTTCAACAGAAGCGTGGTGAGTTTGGTTCAGAACTGGCAATGAAAATGGCGATGGATCCAAGGACAACCCATGTAAGAGATACTCCAAATCTGCACCCATTTGGTTTCGTATATTGGAACATATAGCTAACATAATGTGTTCCACTTGCAGCGGCCTGGTGGATGATATTTGGTAGAGATACTCCAAATTTGCAGCGCCTTGCTTTGCGGCTTGTTTCACAATGCATCTCCTCCAGTGGATGCGAGCAGAACTGGAGTACTTTTGTGTTGCTGCATACGAAGGTTCGCAATCGGTTGTCGCACAAGAAACTAAACAGGCTTGTTTATGTCAATTACAACCTTCGGCTGCGACTAGCGGATGTGAACCCACGAAGGTATGATGAAGAAGATTTTATCGACCGGTTCGCCGAAGTCTCATTCTATGACCGGAGCAATCCGGTTAGGGAATGGATGGAGTACGGTAGATCTAACCTGCCTCCTGTTCTTGATGAGGATTATGACGAAGTGGACGTCCCTCTGCCATCACATCTTGTTATGTACATTATATTTATATATATATATACAAATGTGTGTGTATGTCTCACCCTGTATTATGTGATTCATTTGTTGTGTTGGCAGTGACCAAATAGACTCCGAGGATCTACGTCAGGCTACGGGGCATGATTGCATTAGTGATTGGGCCCGTAGAAATGTGGGTGAAAGTCACCTCGGGAAGAGGAAAATACAGATGGTGCCTCCAAAGGGTCACGACAAGCGTCACCGAGGAAAAGGAAAAGCAGTGACCAGCGACACAGAGACTGAGGATGAGCAATACCAGTCCCAGGATAGTGGTGACGATGACAGTAGTGACGATGACAGTGACAATGACGGTGCTGGTGGGAGTGACGGTGGCGGTGGTGGTGGGACAGACGGTGGTGGTGGTGGGAGTGGGGCTGGTACTATTGGTGCTAGTGGTAGTAGTTATGTACGTCTTCATTTCACAGGTATCCATTGCACCTACATACACACAATTGTTTCTGTCTATACCTACTAATTGTAGTTGATTGCAGGCGAGACCTAATTCACACATGCTACTCAAGACCGTGACCATGGACAACCGACATCGCAGAGGAGAGCATATGCACCGACGGACTACGACACTCCACAGTACTCTTCTTCCTCCTACAGCGATACCTCACAGTCTACTTATAGCTATCCCATTCCTGACATGACCATGCAGACTCAGACTAGATGGGTGTATGAATGGGAAGACCCTAGTTTTTACAATATGTTAGTTCAAGAATGGGAGACAACAGCAGCATGGACAGGTCAAACTTAGCAAGATTACAAGGCTGCCCTGCTTAGACAGCAAGGTATCTCTCTTATGTCCACCGCCGAATATGAAATGTCGTGCCAACAAGGGGTCTTCCCATACATCCTACGTAGTTGACCATACAAGCGGAAACTATATCTTTGTTTGTGTAAGCGACTATATATTGTATTTGTATGCGACTATATATTGTTGCTTTAGTGACTATATATTTAAGCGAATATGTATTTGAATGCGACTATATATTGTTGCTTTAGTGACTTATGTTATTTTTTACCACATTGTGTGGTCTTTTTACATTAATTTGTGCAAAGAAAGTACCAAAATTTTTTTTTATTCATGCAAAAAAAAACTAAACGGTTTGGAGCGGTAAACCGCTCAAACCGTCCGGTTACCGCTCCAAACCGGCCGGTAAACCGGAGCCAAACCGAACTGAAGGAGCATTTGAATTCAAATTCAAATTCGATCGGTTACCGGCCGGTTACCGGTAAACCGGACCGGTTTACCGCTACCGGACCCCGGCGATTTGAGGTGACCGGTCGGTAAAAAAAACCCTGGCTACGAGAGCGGGCGGGCGGACCAGCGTGGGCGGGAATCTGCGAGCGCGAAAAAAAACATTCACAGAAATAAAAGCAGGCGTGCAGGAATCGGCGCGGTGTTAACGTCCGATGGTCGGACCTTAAGACCCCCATGGACAGGCCGGCCGAAGTACCCCGAAGGCCCTATTGACCAGCAGCAGCAGCCCATGAGCCTACTACACGGGCCAGATTACTACACCACTGGTTGGCCCAAAGCCGAAGGCACTACTACGATCTTTTCGCGTCTTTTTTTTTTGGTTGAAAAAAAGATGTTCGCGTCTTCTGTAGTTGCCAGACGATGTAGTAAAACACAAGGCAACTATTCTGCAGTCTGGGAAGGCCCCAAACGAGACTTTGCACGTTGCAGTATCTTTTGACCAGTGTACGTTCTTGCACCCACACTGTACGTTCAGACACGTACGGTACGGTACGGGTTTCTGTCCATTTCGTTTTGTAATATAAATAATAACACAAAACGCAAGCACGTGTGGATGGACATCAATTTGCGTCACACATAGGAGTAATAAAAATTAGCTAGCAGGCGTCAACATTGAACGTCGTCTGAACTCAAGGAATTCATATGGTAGGCTGATCCCATTAGCTGGAGTTGGACCATTGCAAGTTTGCAACTGGATAATAAAGTGCGGCGCCCTCCATCTAGCGGCACTCTCGATCACTCTCAGTTTGACAAAGGCAACTAGTATTTATTATAGTGATTATATACAGTACTGCAATTCGCACCACGCGTTGACTTTATTTGGTGAGGCTTTTATCTGTATGGCCTTAAAAAATACATCTTTCGTGTATGACTTTTTTTTCTTTGGCCCTTAAATGAAACTTCTTTCCTTTTATGTTCTTCCGTCGTGTCCCTTAGAGGAATCTATTAGTCTCCCCACTGCTACATATGCGAAATGTAGCAGTTATCCTCTACTGCTAGGACTAACAGAGCTGTTATCCTCTACTGCTAGGACCCATGATAACAGGGCTAACAGAACTGTTATCCTCTACTGCTAGGACTAGGAGTATGTGCGATCCTTCAAACCAGGCACATGCTGAAGCTCACCAATCCCATTTTTTTATGTGTAATTCTCAAAAAAAAAAAAATCACGGCAGCATGCTTGGTTGAGGTTCCAAATATATCTTTATTTGATTTTATTCTTGTGGCTCTAAAGAAATAATATCGAGGAAATTTTGACACTAAAAAAATCATACTCCCTCGGTTCCAAATTATAACACGGCAGCTCATCCGAGGCCATAGTAGGATCGGATCCACGGCGGGCTGGACCCCCTCCTATGGTTAATTTGCAACGCATTTGTGCAATTTTTATGCATTTAGTAAGCTTATTTTATTGCAATATTTGTGTACTTAATTATGTGTCTTAATATGTACCGTTATATGTGAACTTATTTGCGTAATATTACTCCAAATGTACAACAACAAACAAAACTCTGCATTTTTTTGTCAAGGGTAAAATGGTTATTTTAGCTTGACTTAACACCGTCAAGTGGCAAAAACGGACGGAAGACCATAAAAGGAACGGAATTTCGTTCTGGGACCAGGTAAGTTCAAAAGAAAAGGAGCCATACACGGAAGATGCATTTTTTCCAGGGCCATATTGATAAAAAAAACTCTTATTTGGCAGTATATATATATATGGTCCAAATTATCAAATTAATATTACTGGAAATAATTAATGCTTATATATGTATATCCCACAGCCCTAGCCTTGCAACAAGCCTTTTAAAAAAATGAATAAGACGGTTGAACACAACCATGTATGCAATACTTTTATTCAAGCAAATATATTTTCATGCTTTTAGATTTTTGATCGGAGAAGTTGTTCCTCAATCCTGTACCGGGGATGGGGACCGTCGGGTATGCAATTCCCCTGGGGACGGGGATAGGGAGAAAACGTTCCCCGCGAGCCTTGACGGGGGTGGTGACGGAGAAATTTTTACCCTGCATGAACAGGGATGGAGAGGCAATACTTGACGGGGAATTCCCCGTTGCCATCTTTAGCACAGCCACCACAGCCGCCCGCGGTCTCCGGCCAGATCCGCGCGGCCGCAGTCGCCTGGATCGGCGCAAATGCCGCCACCGCCCACGGCCTCCCAAGTCCGTGCGGCCACTGCCTCCTAGGCCCTGCCGTCCGACGTGGCTTCCTGGATCCGCACCGCTGCAGCTCACGGACAGAGGAGCAAGGAGGCCGGCGGCGCGAGTGTCAGAAGGAGAGAGAGCGCGTGCCGCGTGCGGAAGGAGGCCGACGGCGGCAAGTGTGGGTGCCAAACTCTGTTTTATATGCGTCCAAGTACAGTGTAGCGCCTCTCGAGTGGGCTGAAAGGCCGGCGCAGCCCAGGCCCTGGTTAGATGCTTGGTAAGTCTTCTGTCGTGGATTCAAGTGTAATTTTATTGTCGGTTCATTAAAAACCGACAGAAAAATTACCATCCGACAGAAGAATTATAATTTTCCTGTGTGTATTTACACTAGCCGATAGAAAAATTATTTTTCCCTGTGTGTACTAATTTTTCTGTCGGTTGTGCATCTACCGATCAATAGGATGTTTTAAGTTTCCAGTAGTGTACTACGTACATAATCTCCACATTGTCATAATTTAAGCTACTGGAAATAATCACGGGGTAGGCGAATATAGCGGGTGGGATCATCAGATTTGATGAAACCAATTTCACGACGTAGATATTGATGTATTTTTTAAAATGTAAATTTAACTAAAATTTAAAAGGTTTAATATCTTAGTATAAAACTACAATAACCTAAATTTTAAAAGGATATGCATGGACACAACTTTTTTGTATGCTTCCATCACCATAGCCACTGCTGGATGTACATAGGGACAAGTCCACTATAGAAGATAGATAATATAACCCATGCACATCCAACGGCTATGGAGACGGAAGCATATGGGCAAATTTAGGGCTTGTTTGGGTACCACTAACTAAATTTTAGTCAAGTTTAGGTCTGAACATCTAAACATATGACTAAAAGTGAACTAGTTTTTAGTTCTACACCTAACTAGCCATTAGTCTATTAATTGGCAAATATAGCCTAATGTGGACTGAAAGGTGTCTATGAGTCTATGCCTAGAGAATCTTTTATCTTTTAGTTCACTTTTAGTCCATACTCCCTCCGTCCAAAAAAAAAGTCATTCTCGCTTCCCAAAAAATCAACAGCTTTTAACTTTGACCAAATATATTTAACAAAATATTAATATTTATGGTGAGCATCTCCAAGTGTTTGCCAAATCAACTTGGCATCCATCTATTTTTAGCAAAACAGGAAAAATTGTGCTCCAACAGTTTGGTATCCAACTTGACAAATTTTAGCAACTTGGCAAATCTCCCCCCTCCACGCGCATATTTGCGCGCTGAGCGCGAGCGCGCATCGCTCGCGCATCCGGCTTTACATGCATATTTAAGCGGGGCTCTTCGTTTCTTAGCGGGGCTCTTCGTTCGCTTAGCGGGTCTCTTCTTATTTTACCAAGTCCAAATGACAAACTCTTGGAGAGAGTCTATTTTTTCGCTTGTCATATATCTTAGCAAGTTGCCAAATCACGATATTTGCCAAGTGAATTTTGGCAAACTCTTGGAGATGCTCTAATTAGTATCATTAGGTAGATCTTTGAATATACTTTCATAATAAACTTATTTAAAGATATAAATGTTGCACGTATTTTCTATAAATGTAGTCAAAGTTGAGAAAGTTTGACCAGCAAGCTTCCCATGGCGACTCTTTTTATGGGACGGAGCAGTATATCCAAACACCACTTAACTAAAAATGGTCAATCTAAATTTTACCTCAACTAAATTTTAGTCCACCTAGCTTTAGTCGTAGGACAAGACCTTATATGAACTTTACTATGGATGGATGCATGAAAACAAAATTCGAATATTCTTGGTCCACACGTAGGTTCGAACAAGAATATTTGACTTTTTCCTGGGTATAAGCTAAACTAGCTAGCTAGGACTAGGAGCGGATAAGACCGTGCATGCTGTGATTGGGAATCTATTTGGAGTACAATAATGTATGAACAGATTGCGCATGTGCAAAAGCTACCTTTGGCCTTAGGCCTCGTTTAGATTGCGGAATAGGGGTGAAAAACACTGTATCAGAATTCCTGTAGTATTTCGTTTGTATTTGGTAAAAATTATCCAAATTTTGACTAACTAAGCTTAAAATGTTCGTCTCGCAAAGTACAACAAAACTGTACAATTAGTTTTTGATTTCATCAACATTTAGTACTCTATGCATTTGCCGACATTTTGATGTGACAGGGAATCTTCTTTTTGCATAGTGGAATTTGGGGGGAGAATTGGGAAACTAAACATGGCCTTAGTACATTGCGTGTTTTGAACAAACAGTGCAGAGTACGTACATGTCCATTTATATTATCATACTGCCGCTACGCTGCGTGCTGTCATGCTGTGTGCACACTCGGCTCATTGCTCACCGCATGTCACAAGGACACCATGCATTTCCTGGTCTTTCTCTGCCCTGAAGAAAATGACCAAATGGTTCTTGATTGCTACGGGGGTAGTAGTTGTAGACTTGTTGTGTGAACCGAACTGAGCGAGTAGCTAGAACAGGGGGAAAAAAACAGCCGGAAGAGATTCCCTCCACATGTAAAAATACAAAGGTTGCCAATGTTGGAAGGAGAGATGAAGATGATGTACTGACACATGCATGCAGTACGTACGAGTATAGGCGTCGGCCGGCGTGTTGTTGCATGTATACGAGGACCGCAGCGTAGGGTAGGTGTGGAATGCATGATTATTATATATATGTGCCCTTTTTTTTTCAGAAAACAAAAAACATGATTTGTATGTGCATATATATATATGTGTGTGTTGTCACCCTCGATTTACATCTTTGCACGTGGCCATTGCGACTTGTCATAAGGAAAGGTACATGCATCTTTTGTCTTTGTGCTTTATTAGTGACACTACTGTGGCTGCAGCTGGAGTACTACTGTAGGAGCGCGTGGCATGCATGCCTGGCGATATGCATGTGCATGTCTCGATCTGTCCTAGGAAAAGCCGGTGGGCGATGCGATGGAATGACGACGACCAAATAAATAATTGGCTTCTCGTCATCGATCTCATCTTCTTCTTCCCTGAAGAATCTGATCATCACTCGCATGCAAATGCTATGCAAGCAGCAGCCAATGAAACTGTAACCGACAATGCACGCAAGATGCGGAGGTAGCAGCTAGCTACAAGCTACTATGTACAGCGACGAAATAAAAAGGCCTCCTCTCATCTCTTCGTTGTTGCTTTGTCCATGCACACAGCACACGGCGGTGTTTGTTTCCCACTTCTAAACCTTTAGTCCCTATTACATCGGAATGTTTGACACATATATAAAGAGTATTTTAAATAGACTAATTATAAAACTAAATGCATAGAATGAGACTAATTTGTGAGACGAATTTTTAAGCCTAATTAGTCTATGATTTGACAATGTGGTGCTGCAGTTAACATGTGCTAATGACAGATTAATTAGGTTTAATAAATTTGTCTCGTGGATTACTGAGTACTTATGTAATTTGTTTTATTATTGATGTAACTGACATCCGATGTGATACCCGATCTGTCACCCTACACTTTAGTCCGGGATTTAGGGGTGTTTAGTTCCCAAAATTTTTTAAGATTTCCTGTCACATCGAATGTTTGGACACATTCATGGAGCATTAAATGTAGACGAAAAAACTAATTACACAGTTTGATAGAAAACCACGAGACGAATCTTTTGAGTCTAATTAGTCTATAATTAGATACTAATTGATAAATACAAATAAAAGTGCTACAATAACGAAAGCCAAAATTTTTCACGAACTAAAAGACACTTTAGTCACTTTAGTCCGGGATTTACATCGGCGCCGCACACGCATGTTAGGCCATGGATGCAAATAAAGCTGCTACCAGTACCTGCTGCTAAAGCAACAATGGACTAGTGTATATATATATATATATATATATATATATATATTACTGTCTGAATTGCCAACGACTACACTTCGATCGCTGTCGCACGTTAATTCGTCAGCGCGAACGCACGCTGTCGTGGACTCGTGGTGCCTCTCTGGTCTCTGGAGCCACGCGCACCACACACGCCCCGCGTGCTGCTACTGTCCAGTTTCAGTTCAAATTGGAATCAATAACCCAATGGGTCTCACTCTCATAGGTCACAAAAAACACTTTCACTCTTCCCACTTCAACCGACAAAAATGAATCTTTGTTTCTGAATGGGACACTATATACGGTACGCAGTAGCGTACAGTAGTGCGTGTGCTTAGAACTCGTGATGTTTCTTTGGATAATCAGATCAAGTCCAATTTTGACCACTCAACTCTTACATACTTTTGTCTAATTTTGACCACAACAGATCTATACTACCTACATATATAACTCTGATTGCCAATACCGTTGTTCGATTTTGACCCAGTTTTGCTGTTGGTGGTGGTATTTTCAGGCACAATGAGACGGTTTTTTCCACAGAAGTTGGTTGGACATCATGACGAAAAGTAGGCTTAGGGCCTGTTTAGTTCCCAGGAAATTTTGCAAAATTTTTAGATTCCCCGTCACATCGAATCTTTAGACACATGCATGAAGCATTAAATATAGATAAAAAATAAAACTAATTACACAGTTTAGACGAAATGGACGAGACGAATCTTTTAAGCCTAATTAGACCATGATTGGACACTAATTGCCAAATAACAACGAAAATGGCTACAGTGCCATTTTGCCAAATTTTTGGCAACTAAACCGGCCCTTACTTGTCATTCGTGACCTAGATGAAAAAAAGGATTTTTGCTATTTATTTGTCACAATTTTTTTTGCCAAATCTGTCAAACTTCTGTACATTGGATTGTGCTTAAGCATTTGTGCTCCAGACGTCGCCGTAATGACCGGGACTGCGCACACGGGTTGCGGAAATCCCACCAGAGTTAACTCCCATCAATCTGGTTAATTTCAACTAGGATCTGACTGGTTCTAGTTGAGTAGAGTTGGAACTAGTTTGCAGCTTGTCTAGTTCTAACTGGGTTCTGATTTGTACTAAGTGGGTATGGTTGGAACTGGTTTGGTTCCAACATAGAACTGGTTGCTCCTAGGTCTAGTGTTATGATTTATGATAGGGTCAAACTAGGTTTTTGACTAGCTCAAACTAGGTCTGGTTGGAAGTGGTTGCTGCTGGATCTGGTTCAAACTAGAATTTGTGGTTCAAAACTTCAAACTAGGTTCTAACTAGTTTAGACTAACGATTTTTTGTTGTTCTAGACTTGTTACCTATTTGCTTGTTG
Source organism: Saccharum spontaneum (assembly GCA_022457205.1). Taxonomy (NCBI): domain Eukaryota; kingdom Viridiplantae; phylum Streptophyta; class Magnoliopsida; order Poales; family Poaceae; genus Saccharum; species Saccharum spontaneum. The sequence continues at coordinate 4,720,813 of CM039609.1, read as the reverse complement.
GGTATCTGGATTTGAAATATTTCATCCAAAACAAATATGTTAATTTTCATTTGGATGTGTGAGTTTCTCATTTGTTAAAAACATGACATATTTTACTACATGAAATCTGTTTATGGATAGCTAAAAACTCCAAAAAAAAAGTCAAACTTGGAGGACAAACACTGCCACAACATTTCAAAACCACCAAAAATGAGCTCATAGTCAAAATCGAATAGAATTGTAGTTGTGGTGCTATAAATCAATTGTACTAGAGTTGACAGTCAAATCAATCAAACAAAAGTAAACTAAGGGGCCAAAAAGTCGACTTAGGGCTTGTTTAGATGCCATCCAAATTCCAAATTTTTTCACTCTCTCTCCATCACATCAATTTTTAACCGCTTGCATGGAGTATTAAATGTAGGTAAAAAAATAATTAATTACACAGTTTAGTTGGAAATCACGAGATGAATCTTTTGAGTCTAGTTGGTCCACGATTAGATAATATTTGTCAAATAAGACGAAAGTGGTACTATTCATCGGGTTCACTTTTTTTGCAATCTAAACAAGCCCTTATTCATATTTTTTATGTGATTACAACATGACATAATCTTCAATTTTGTACCATTCACAGACATTTTATTATATTAATTATATATATAAACTCAATAAATTTATGAAACTACAAAAATAATGTTCAAGAAAATATATTATATGACTTTCTTATTATAAAACAAAAAAATTATTAAAACAATTGATGTAGAGTTTAAAAAGTTTGACATCATTTTGTTGTCCAAAATGTTAAGTATATATGATAGAAGGAATTATACATGATTATATAGACTTTTTAGTTTTGATTTGTGGAATTGCATTGACAAGGTGGGAGAGGCATGGTGGAACAATCAGCGCCAATGGTGGAACCTGAACCAAAATATAGGGGGGGCCAATTTGCCAATTGAAACCATATATACATAAATCACAGAGAAATTAGTCTTAGTACATATAATTAGCTAGGTCACAGTTCACAAAATAGAAGTGACATCGGTCTATTTGTCTATGGAGACCATCACAGCACCAGATTAATATTAATATATATATATATATATATATATATATATATATATATATATATATATATATGTACAAACACCAAAATACATTAGCATATAGAACTGATGCTTGTCAAAAGTCCAGTTTCCTTGTCTTTAGATATTGGAAATTGGCAATTGTGTCTTCATAATTGTAGCCTCTTGCAATTTCACCTTCTATGTGTACTAGCAGGCTATTAGCAAGAAATTCATCTTCCATGCTATTGCGCAGCCTTGTCTTTATGATCTTCAATATAGAAATTTCCCAGAGCCAAGGGGGGCCATGGCCTAGTATGGCCCCCATGAAGCTCCGCCTGTGATCAGCGCCCACTTCTTTTGACATACAATTGTATCAAGTCCAATTTTGACCTCTCAAGCTCTTATGTTTTTCTAACTTTGACCACCACGAATAATACTTCATAGGTATATACCTCAAACATTAATAACGTTGAGTTTTGACCCCATCCCTAGTTCCAGTGGTTTAATTTTAAAGCGACGTGCCCGAAGTTTTGATGGCAAATTGGAAGTTTTTCTTTTTCCATTTAGGCCATTCATGGTCTAGTTAGCAAAAAAAATAAGAAAAACAAACGTGGAGGGAAAATGTTGCACATCACTTCTAAACCACCTAAGATGAACCCAGAGGGTCAAAATATTAGTTGTGGTGCCAGATTTAGAAGGTACTAGAGTTGAGGGTCAAAATCAGACGTACAAAAGAGTTAAAAATACCACAATGGACCTATTCTTGTTTTCGTTTAGACCAAGTCCATTTTTGGCCTCTTAAGAGCAACTTCAACAACTTGGCTAAAATTAGTAGCCAAATTTCATAGTTTAGCTATTTCGTAAAATAAAAAATTCCTCAAAAAAGAAGAGGTCTACAATAGCCTTGCTAAGATAGCTAGCGCCCGTGGTTGGCTTTATATGACCACCGAAAATCAAGGGATAACCAACTCCTATTGTACAAAGCTAGATAACACATCTGTTGGAGCCTACCTTTTGCTATACAAATTCTAAAATAGCCTCCAAAATAAGAATAGCCAAGTTGTTGGAGTTGCTCTTAACTCCTATGTTTATCTAGTTTTGAACACCAGCTCTAATATTGTCTACATATATACCTCATGTACCAATACCATTCCAATTTGACCCAATCCTATTCTTGGTAGTTTTCAAGATTTGCTTACGAGTTGGTAGTTTTTGGCCACCTAGATCAATCATGACTTCACGTAGGCTTACATGTCATTCATCGCCTAGTTGGCAAAAAACATACTACAACCTGGAGGAAAAACGTTGTCATAACACCTCAAAACCACACAAAAAAAGGCAACAAAAATCTCAGGGGGCGAGAAATAGAATAATATGCTCATAGTTGTGATGCTAGATTAAATGGTATTAAGGTAGTGTCAAAATCAAACAAATGAGTCTACGGACCAAAATGGTCCTTTTCTATGTGCTGTGCACATTACATTATCTCTGGGTCGTGCCATTGATAACTTTTACTTTATACTATGTATATAATTCAATAAATATGTGAGATTACATATTTAAAATAATGTTCCAGATGAGTTTCTTGTAATGGACCAAAATATTTTATTAGGCTATTGTACTTTCCAGAGTTTGACATCATTTTGCCCAAAATGTCAAGTTTTGTGGCCAAAGGAAGTATTTTTTTGCAAGTTTACTAGTTTTGATCTGTGGAGTTGCCTTGACAATGTGGGAAATGGGTGATGACAACCGAGAGTTGACTACACTAAAATGGAAGAAACTTTTTATAGTTTAGCTAGGAAGTCTAGCTAGGATCAACCAAATTGGAGAAATGAAACGCAATTGTAACAAAGTCAAACACCTTTACCAAATCTTCTCTATTGTCGCCCTCGAAGGTACAACGTTTGTTGTTGGTTAGTTCCACCGGTGGAAGTTGACACCATTGGAATTTGCACCATTGCTAGCATTGATTTTCCTGCCTTTTCTCATGGGCAAAGGGCTGCCCAATTGCATTTTCTTTTCTTAAGGGATATGCTTGTCTCTCTTTCAGTTCCAAATTATGTTTTTTTAAACTTATTTAAATATGTAGCATATATCTAAATGCATAGCACAAATTATACGTATAGAAAAGTCGAAATGACTTATAATTTAAAATGGGGGCAGTATATACCGCTAGTACTACTGTACTATGTACAAACAGGCATAAAACATTTAGACCAAGATGAACATAGAAATGCATAGTAAAAACTATATGTAGAAAAGTCAGAACGATTTATAATGTGAAATGGAGGCGGCATATACTGCTGGTAGTCTGGTGCTACAGTACTACGTACAAACAAGCATGAAACATTCGGACCAAGATGATTATAGAATTGATGGGGCGCTTGGTTTCCACGAGGTGGGCCCACCCCTGGACCAACCTCTCATCTGGAACACAAAACAATGGGGCCATGGACATGCCAGTCGATCGAGCACTGCCAAAAGCATGCATGTGTCACATATCATTGGTGGTCATGGCAGGTCGACACGTGGCGGGCGCCGTAGACGGACGTCATCATCGTCTTCATCCCTATCACACCATCTATCTATCCACCCAACCATCCCCGTTGCTTTCGTTATCTCCCCCAGCCTCGCAGAGACAGACAGGTTCTTCCCCCCTTGCAGCGTTGCACGCACACGCACGGGTGCCTTGCGTGGAGCCAGCTCGATAACTACGGCCGCTCAAGGGCAGATTAGTCACAAACCGGCCGGGTCACAAAATTTCATTATGAAATCTACAGCAGCTGGAGTACGAAGAGTCCATCACCACCCACCTTAGGCTGTGTTTAGTTCATTGAAAAATACACTATACAAAAAGAAGATTCTGGTTCTGTTCAGGAGGCTGTTTTTTAGCTTATAAGCCGGCTGTGGCTGATTTGCTGTGAGAGACTGTTCCACGGCTGATAAGCTGTGCTGATAAGCTCAGCCGAACAGGGGTCTATGTCTGATACATGCATGAAGTACTAAATGCAGATAAAATCAAAAACTAATTGCACAATTTGGTTGTACTTTGCGAGACAAATGTTTTTGAGCCTAATTAGTCAACGGTTGGACAATTATTACCAAATACAAACGAAATGCTACAGTATCACTCCAGTAAATTTGACACTCCAAATTCGGTGACCTAAACGCAGCCTTGGCCTTATACTACTACCACTATATGGTGAACACGTGGTCAAACGTATGCAAAATGGCTATTGTGCCCTTGGTCGTACGTCATCCTAATCCATAGTCCACCAAACTGCACCCTCCTCGCTCGCTGGCCGCTGGCTACAAGAAGACAAGGCCATGCCTTCTATAAAACAGAGGCCCAGTCCCTCCATCTCAAAAATTTCAAGATTCATGCCTCTCCCTTCCTTCCTTCTTTCCTTCCTTCCTTTGAGGCTCCCTCATTTACAGTAGTCAGTAGTAATCAAGGTAGATAAACGACTACTGTAGAGCGCGAGGTAGGTAGATTGAGCAGTATTGTCCAACAGGCAGCTAGCTAGTACATCGCCGGCGGCCATGCCGAGTGGTGGCGGCAGCAGCAGTAGAGTGCCCGGCAACCTGAACCTCCCAGCCGGGTTCCGGTTCCACCCCACGGACGAGGAGCTGATCGTGCACTACCTCATGAACCAGGCCGCCTCCATGCCGTGCCCTGTCCCCATCATCGCCGAGGTCAACATCTACCAGTGCAACCCCTGGGATCTCCCTGGTAATTAATTAATTAACCAATCACATTTATTTATTTACTTACTTATTACAAGAAGCCAACGCATCAGTTGCTTCTCCTACTTCTTCAGCTAAGGCATTGTTTGGGGAGAACGAGTGGTACTTCTTCAGCCCTCGGGACCGCAAGTACCCCAACGGCGTCCGCCCCAACCGCGCCGCCGGGTCGGGCTACTGGAAGGCCACCGGCACCGACAGGGCCATCCTGTCCACGCCGACGAGCCAGAACATCGGCGTCAAGAAGGCGCTCGTCTTCTACGGCGGCAGGCCACCCAAGGGCGTCAAGACCGACTGGATCATGCATGAGTACCGCCTCACGGGCACCGCGGCCAATCACAAGAGCAGCACCAAGCGCAGAGCAGGGTCCTCCATGAGGGTGAGAGACGATTTTTTTTCCAGCTTGACTGATGGATGATAATATAATACGGTTGTTTTTGCAGCTAGTTAATTGCACGGCTGATGTTTGCTGAAATATCCTGTATCTAATGTTGTGTTTGGTTTCAGCTGGACGACTGGGTGCTGTGCAGGATCCACAAGAAGAACAACGACTTCCAGTTGTCGGATCAGGAGCAGGAGGGCTCAACTGTGGAGGAAGTAGACACTCTTCTCATCAACGACAGCACCACCACCTTCAACAACATGAACGACGACTCTACTGAAACAACTCTTGCTGGTCAACATCATGATGAGCAGAAGCAGCAGCAGCAGCTCCATCATCAGACGATGAGCAAGTCGTGCTCGCTCACCGACCTCCTCAACAGCATGGACTACGCGTCGCTCTCGCAGATGTTCCTCGGCATCCCTGCTGAGGCCGAGGAGCCACAGCAAAGCCCTCCACTAATCTACCCACCAGCAACACCAACACAAACAACAACACACCAAGCACTTACTAATAACTATGACAACAACGTGATGAACAACAATTTGCCGACTGCTGCCGTAGACGCCGTAATAGGCTCAGATAACAACGGCGTGAAGAAGAGGAAGAGAGTGATGGCCGTGGACGGCGCCGCCGCCGCTGAATCGTCCTTCGATGATGGCAGCAGCAGTTTCAGTAGCAAGAAACTGAAGCTGCCAAGTGATTCGAGGAGCGGCGGCCATTTCGGCTTTGGCACCGCAAGCAGCGGCTACTGCAACCAGCAGCAGCTCGTCGATAGTGGGAGTGCAGGATTTCAGTACGGTACCCTGCTGCTGAGCAATCCCTTCTTCAACCAGCAGCAGCTGCTACTGAACAGCCACATCGGGATGCAGTAAAAATGCTGAAGAAGGGACGGATCTCAAGAACCTCGCCTGTAGGAAATCTACGACAGACAGATTGAAGAAGGATTATTGGAAAGATTGGATCAGAGCAAATTAATTGGAGTATTCCCTCTTTGCTTTCATTATTTTCATGTAAAATTAAGATTGTAAATTAGGGCCGCCGGCTGGGGTGTACTGGAATTCATGTGGCTATCGATGAATGAATGATGACCCACACCGCCACGTTCTTTGTGGATGTGTAGATATATTCTGGCTATATTTTGCAGCATGTGTGTTTGAATCATGAATCCTTATCCACTTGGAGACTGACAAAAGCTAGAGAACTGGATTTTTATATTATTATACTCCAGGGAGCTGGACTAGGAATATACCTAGTTGCTTCCTGCTGATGCCTTTTCGTAGAGATGGACGGTTCCGTACTTAGTACGTAGATCTAGCTAGTTATGTACTCGCTTGATGACCAACGTGTAGCTACTTCATACGTGTGTAATGATTTTTAAAGAGATTTATTATTTAAGCGTTACATGTTCGTGTGGATAAAACTGCATGGGGGCTACGGCTAACAAAAAAATGTAGGGACAAATGATGTTCTTGCCCCTACTGTGAAGCCAAATTGTGATTTTGTCCATGTTTTTTCAACTATGTGATGTTACTTTCACACCCCAAATGAACCGTTTCGCCCCTATTTTTTTAAAAAAAATTCGTTAGTTTGAATTGAAATAAAGGAATTAAAAAATGAAAACATCTAGAGAATTGGTAAAAGAATTATGAGTGAGGTTTGTAATTTCTATTCATGTACTTTCAGATTTTTAAAAATATATATATAATTAATGTTGTCAAATTTTCCTAAATTTGAAAAGTATGCAGTTTTTGTCAAGTTTTGTTTTCAAAATTGTTTCGGTACATGTAAAAATGCTCTAAATGTTAAAATAGGGGCTAACTCAAGGAATATATGCATGATATATGGCACTATATGTATATGGACCATGTATATACAAGAAGCGACGAGCACAACAATTTCCATGTCAAACTTAAGTAAGGCCCAACTATAAACACATTTCAAACACTAATATATATGCACTATAAAAGTGAAAAAAAAACATATGAATGCTGTTGGAAAAACATATAAAGTAATTGGTAAGCAAAGTATAATGACAAATAATGTAGGTAATTTAGGCACAGATTTAGATGAGCTTATTTTAGGTTATTCTTAATTAACAATGGTAGATATGTGTACTTTAGATGCAAATTTAGGCGCTTACTCTAGATTATTTCTTTTTTTGAACTTTACTCTAGATTTATTTCTAACAATAGCACTGGTGGGTAACTTAGGTGAATACTTAAGGGTTATTTAAGGTTTTTTTTCATATTGGCACATAGAGTAATTACATATGGAGGCTTAAGTGGTTCCTTTATGGTTTTTCTAATAATAGCATAGGTGGACAAGTTTTTTTAGAAATATAATAGTTACTGTTATCAATGAGGATTTCTAGGATTCATTTATTTTTGAAACTTAAGGCTCCAAAGTAGTACCAATAAGGCAGCGTTTGGTTCCAAAAATTTTTGCAAAAGAACAGTAGATTCCCCGTCACATCGAATTTTTAGACGCATGTATGAAGTATTAAATATAGATAAAAAATAAAACTAATTACACAGTTTAGACGAAATGGACGAGACGAATCTTTTAAGCCTAATTAGACCATGATAGACACTAATTACCAAATAACAACGAAAGTGCTACAGTTACATTTTGCCAAAAATTTTGCTAACTAAACAAGGCCTAAGATGCCACATCACAACATTCTTGCTCATCTCTGCAAAAGGCAGTCCAAAGTAAAGACAAAATACTCCCGGACAAACTAGCCAATTTAATTCAATCCCTGAGAAGTCCAACCTAATAATGATGGGGCTATTAATCGTCGGTTTGTTCATAAATTCAACGTTGACAGACAGACGCGCCTGCCGCAGCTGAACCTATGCCCCAATCCCCATGCGTGCATGCGTAGGTGGACCAATGCTAGGGCAAAACGTCACCGACGGAGCTACTGATATTTTAGTCGCCTCGCCGCAGGACACCGGAAAGACAACGACGGTGGCGGCGGCGGCGGCGCACGCTGCTCGACCGAATGCATGCATCTATACCACTCTCGCTGGTTATTTATTTATATATAAGCATGCATGGTTGGTGATGGTCCACATATGACATGCATGCTCCATCAGCACGTTTGGTTGATCATACCCCATTTGGTTAAGGAAGTCTCCTCATTGGAGACAGCCAATTTGTTTATGCTTAGAGCCTTCTAGCTTAGCTAGGTCTTTTCAAACCACGCATCGTACCACATGACAAGAAGATAATGCAAGCAATGTTTGTAGAGCTAGCTTTTCGTGCTGGTCATCTACCTCCAAAGCTCTATAAAAAAACCATGCATTTGAAGCGATCACACGCGAAGACATATTAAACTAGTTAAAGCATGATGTCACATGTTAAGCCTAACTGTGTACGATTGGTACTTAGTTCTGCATTAGCTCATGTGCTGGAGAGGATATCACTGCCTATATATAAAATATATATAAAGAGGTGATGACTGATGAGAGAGCTAGCTAGTAGATAAGAGAGGAGCGTGGTAAGGGTCCAAATCCATTTGCTTAAGTCACGCCCTAAGCATATCATAGATTATCTATAATAAGCATGCTTATGAAAAGCTATATTGAAAGTTTTGTGGCTTTACTAGTATCTCTCTGTACGTAGTGACCCACTATATGTCAAAAGGCTAAATGCTTTGCGTTATCCATGATGACATGCACGGGCAGTTGATTCCTTTTCTAGAATGAACCACTAGCCCTTAATGATAATTGGTTGTGTATATATGCTTAGAGTGACATGAACTGACGTGTTAGTGTTATTATCCGGACTCAGCTTGGACTATATATGGTGCTTGGTACCAGTTTTATCCTTAAAGATCCTTTTTTAAAAGAACAGATCGACCTCGTATTTTATTGAATTATTGGAGGTTCACTTAAATCATGAGCCACACCAAAGATTGTACAATTCTGAGAGGGGACCAATCCAAATTAAACATGAGATCAGTGAGGATCACAATTCAAGCTAGCACAAACAAGTCCATGTGCACAACCATTACAAGACCGTGGTGCATATGGACCATTTCAACTAAAGCAAAATCCATAGATATAAGGAATTTTGCTTCTCTAATGAGAACCACTAACTAAAAGTATCATAAGAACCGGACTAGAGAGCGTCTACTAGAAGCTTAAGTCTATTTTCACGAGAATATTATTAGATATTTAGGTATTTTCATATTTAAATTAATCCAGAAAAATAGTAGCAAATTCATGATAACAGATATATGTAGATGCGATCTACTCGCAATGATAAACATGATGGACACTATACTGATCATAGAAACTATACTAATTTATTAATTCCACTAAGAACAAAGATGTATCGAGGGGTGGGACCAGTGCCGAGGGCACCAACGGCACCGTTCCCACTAGTTGACATAGTGGGCTGCTCTATGTCATGGACCTTAGTCGATGCAGGTAGATGTGTGTAGTGCAGTCCTATGAATGGCCACTAGGAAGAAATTGTGTGTAGGTACTGGTTTGTCTAGAAGAAGACGGTATATGCAAAAGCAGTCGCGCAAGATCCTTGCGCTCCCTAAAAACATGATTCGATCACACACCCGAGCAGGTGTTGTAGACAAACGTCGATTCCGGAGGCTTGCTGTCCAATCTACTGTGCGCATAGGAGACCAGAACGGGAAAACCCAAAGGTGCAGCTTGACAGTGAAGAGAGGGAGGATGCAGTTTCTGTGCCTTGCGCGAGGCTACTGTCGGACGTCTGACCTTATACGCGTGCGGAGAATACGTAGAGAAGCCATGTGGATCCACACTTTGGATCCAAAATCTAGGGCCAAGAAGCCATGTTGCCATCAATGTGGCTAACCTAGGTAAGGAACTCCTGCAAAACAAACATTAGTCACAATACCTTGTATTAATCAATCATCGAAGCTGAAATTGGAGCCTAGATTCATTCACACAATTTTGATGGTAGAAAGTCAGAGAGAAGAGGAAAGGGAACACATATTATTGAGTCAGGTCTGGGACACAAGGGAGAGGACTCTAGTAAGCATCCATTTTAAGCATATAGTAGCAATAGTGACTAAGGAGATTAGATTGGCAAGCGGCTACCATGAGAAGGAGATCATAGGGTGGGTTCCACCTGTCAGTAGCAGAGGGGAAGGTGGATTAATTGAGTGGAGGATGCCTTGCATTCTGCCTATGCGTATAGGTGATGTGACATCATGCTAGAAAAACTACCATTGAAATCACTTGGGTGGCAAAAGAACTCGTTTCAATAGTTAAAGGAGCATAACATTAGTTTTTTGGACCAGAAAGAAAACAGAACTCCGGTCATAGTGTTGAGGAGGTTAAGAGGATTTCTTCATTATAATAATTACACATGTTTTATTTTAAAAGTAACTAGATGGTGGACCAATGCATTATAGCACACTACTAGATAAACAAGTTTTCTAGATGACGAAAAACCAGCAAGGAAGCTCTAAAAACAGTCAGTAATCAAATTCCTATCTAAAAACCCTTAGGATCTGACTGACAAGAGTCTCTAATCCGGAAGGATGTGAAATACAATCGCAACCTGTTGGGCATATGGTCTACACTATGTGGGCATATTGCACTAATGAGATAACCATTGGAGCATCAGGGTTTAGGAGAAGTGTAATGCACTTGCAAATGCTAGTTGTGCACTGGACTTAGTGCATTGCTCATTCGCAAAGTTGCTTTAGGATTTAGCTACACCACCAGATGCAAGGCATATGGGATTGAAGGAACTTCTTTCTAGAGTGGGTCCATAATATAGTAAAAAAATTGTACTTCAAATTCCAAATAATGGAGAAAATTTGGTTAATGACACATATTCTTAATCACTTTAAACAAAACATTAAGGTTTTGTTTGGTAGGGCTTGAAGAAACATTTCTTGAGAGAAACTGATTCTAATTCTCAAGCTTTTTTTGGTTTAAAGTATCTAATAGGATCTGTGAAACATTTCTGGTTTTGAACTTATGATCTGTGAAACATGCATCGTTTTCAGTTTGAAACTGGATCCCCGAATCATTTGGTAGGGATTATCCAATTTCCTTCTAGAATCAATTTTTGTTTAATAGGGCTCTCTTGTTTCTAGAGAGAACAACTTTTAAGAATACCTACCAAGTATGGCCTAAATAACGAGTTGGATAAAAAATATAGTAAACACTCTCAAATGCCAAAAAGTTGGAGAATTTTAATTAACAAGTACATATATTTCCACTTTGAACATAGCATTGCATAACAAGTTCAATGAAGTATAGTAAAAAAGTTGTTTGAATGAAGGTAAAAAACCCTGCCTCTACCATTCACAATGACAAATTAAAACAAAACAAATATTGCCACATTAATAGTAGCCTACTAAATTATTTGATGGTTCCCATACATTGATGTGCAATTGTGCATCAACTTAATTACTGGCAAACAACTTGTGGGTTACGAGAACGGTTTAATATGAGAAGGCGCTCCGCTACCTCTGGCATTGATGGTCTTTGATCCACATCAAGGTTAAGACATTCCACAGCGATCCTTGCCAGACTATGAAGAATCTCTAAATCACTTGTTAGCGCAATTTCCTTGTCAAACAGCTCGGTCACCCTCTTCTCTTCTTTGTGAGCTTCAAGGAATTTCATTACTAAGCTATTATTGTCAGAAGATGTGGCCTTTTTCCTGCTTATAAGTTCCAAGATCACAACTCCAAAACTGTAGACATCACTTTTTTCTGTTAGAAAACACGTTTGTAGGTATACTGGATCCATATAACTCTTGTCACCAACTATTGAATTATTGTTGTCTTCTTTATTTTCCCTCACAATCAATCTTGATATGCCAAAGTCTGAGATTTTTGGCACAAAATTATCATCCAAGAGTATATTTGCTGATTTAACATAACCATGTAGAATTTTGGTACTTGTTTTTGAGTGCATATAAGCTAGACCATCTGCTGATGCTGCAGCTATACTTAGGCGCACATCTAAACTGAGAGGCACTACCTTGTTGTTGCCATGAAGAATGTCATGGAGGCTGCCTTTGGGGAGAAATTCATATACAAGCATCGGCATATCAAGTTCTAGGCAACAACCTATGAGCCTTACGATATTCTTATGGATGACTTGAGATTGGATGATGACTTCATTTACAAATTGTTCATTGCTCTTTTGTGCACTACCACTGACTGGCTTCTTTACCACAATCTGTTTATTATCCAAAAGGCCCTTGTAAACTTCACAAAAAAAGCCCTTTCCAACGAAATTTCTACTCTTTAAGATGGGCTTGAGATCCTCTTTTTTCAAAAGCTTTATCATGTTTGCCTTCTCTAATTTAGGCCCACCATTCTTCTTATAGAACTCTTGAATCTTATTTTTGTCTTTATAAAGAACAATGAGAAATGACATAATTAATGTGACAAAGAAACCACCTATGACACCTGCAGGACAACAAAAGGTTTTGTTGAGTGAGATATAGTAGTAAAATGGAGCATTTCGGGATGGTAAAAAATGATTTTAGGGGTGTTTTTTTTTCGAACCGTCTCTAACGAAGGGTATAAAAAATTATGTACTAAATCCGTTCCAAATTATAGTTCGTTTGACTTTTTTAACCCCAAGTTTGACCACTCGTCTTATTTAAAAATTTGTGTTAAATATCACTTCTTTTGTTGTGGCTTGCTTTATTAACAAAAGTTCTTCAAAAATGACTTAAATTTGACTATGTTTGCACAAATTTTTGGAATAAGACGAGCGGTCAAACTTAGGGTCAAAAAAGTTAACGAATTATAATTTGGAACGGAGGGAGTATTTCTTTGGGCGGATATGCAACCGTCCCTAGAAATTGATTTATAGGGATAGTTGGAAACCAGCCGCTAGTGTGGTTCTTAAGATTCGAACCCTTACCTCTTGTTTTATGCTACCCCTCATAGCACCACACAATTGTACGATGCTATCCATCTATATTAACTATTATTAATCTTGTATTGATTATTGCATCCCCTAAATGATTAATTTCAAATGAAATTTCAACTACAAACTTTATATTTTGTTGAGCACTATAACTTTGGTATTTAGGGTGTATCTTCATTGAGGTCATTTAAAACATTAAAAAACGGTTTTTTAAAACAAGATAACTTAAAACTTATATTTGGGTCACTTGACAATATCAAATGAAAACATCGTCAATTAAAAAGTTTTAAATCTCGTTGAGCTCTACAACTTTGATTCATCTGATTTTTTTAAATATGATTCTTTATGTGCAGCGTCTATTTTTAGTGGTAGGTCACATTACTAGTTGTGGCTGAAAATCGATTTCTAGCCGTGGTTGGTATTTTGGACAGCCTGTAGAAATGACTCTCTTTAATTAGGGACATGCCGGTGTTGACCTAATCACAGCTAGAGAAAAATGAGACGACTCCGTGCGTGCCACTACCCAGCTCCACACGTGTGGAGAAGCCGGCCAGGTGCCACCTGGCCTCATGTGCCCCACTGAATCTCCTAAGCTTCATTTCTGATGAATAAATGGAACACTCTCACTGGCCATTCCTGGTCTCGATAACGTTATCTCGGACCCATTCCTAGGGCACCCGCCCACCTCGTACACATGTGCACCACACTCCACAAACTAAAAAGAAGCAACAACCTGTTAGGTTTAGTCCCGCATAGAAAATTGATGATGAGGGAATACAACATATAAGGTGGGGGTAGCCCTCACCTATTAGGCTAGCCTTTTAGGTTGAGTCGGGCCTAAGGCCTTGTTATGTTGTGGCCTTCGATGGACCTAGACCTGAGGGGGTGCTGGCTCGTGTGGGTATAGCAAGCCGGGCTAGATATGTTGCGCACTCTAACAAGTGGTATTGGAGTCAATGGTTAAAAAACCTAGAAAATCTCAGGGGTCACATGGTGACGGGGAGCCCGTTAATGTTTGAGAGGTCACACAGATTATGTGTGACATGGAGCGTTGAACTCAGAGGCCTAATATGTGACTGGGGAGATTGTTAGGTTTAATCCCACATCAGAAATTGATGATGAGGAAGCACAATATATAAGGTGGGCGCATCTCTCACCTATTAGGTTATCCTTATATGTTGAGTTAGGCTCAAGGCCTTATTATGTTGTGGGCGTGGATCTAGACCTGATGGGGGTGCCAGCTCGTTATGTATACCGATCCGGGCTGGATCCACTCCGCACTCTAACGCACATGTGCATGCTGCCGCACCGTCACGCGGTGGCATGATCACCGTGCTGATGCCTCAGCGCCAAGCGAACCGTCAAGTCAGCTGCGACATGGACTAGTGGGACCCATTGGCAGGCCCACATTGTCAAACACACATGCCCACCATTGACCGGTCACCGTTGGACCCATGTGGCCCCTGCCTATCAATGACCGAGACCACCACCATGTGCTCATGCAGTCATGCTCTGCCACATCCCACATTGCACCTTTCTATACCACTATGTGTCCCTCTTCCTTTTCCATCAATTGGTAACCCCCTGCCAAATATCATCCCCTGACACTCTCTCTTTTCCTGGATTTCAGAAAATGTTTTTATCTTCAAAAAATCATACTAATTGATTCCATTCCAAAAAAAAGAAAGAAACTTGTACCAAAATTTTTCTAAAGACATGAGCTATCAAATTTGGTACTCCCTCCATGTTGGTAAAAGAAGTCGTTTTGGACAAGGTTTGGGTCAAACATTGGGAATATAAATCATGAATAACTTTTAAGTTGTTGAGTTTGAAAATGTGAAAACAATATGAATAGATTTGTCTTGAAATATACTTTCATAAAAGTATACATATATCACTTTTGAATAAATATTTTTATAGAAAAATAAAGTCAAAGTTATGCTTTGGAGACCGTGTCGTTGTGTAAAACGACTTCTTTTACCAACATGGAGGGAGTATAGTTTTGAGAGCTATTTGGATATCATTGCTAGCATAATGATGCATGCTTTGTTTGAGCCTTGCTTGGCTTGAGTGGAATTACCCTGATCACATAGCTTCGCGCTCGCACTATTACACATGCTTGTCTGCTTGCTTGCATACTACTATCATCATACTTTATATATGCCTTGATATATGAAGATGTGATGGTCATTCGAAATGTGATGTGTGCTGGGTCGGGCATAGCTGTGATTATTGCGAAAGCCTTCCCATAAGGTAGATGGTAGGATGCGTGACAAGAATGATGAATCCCGGTGTGTGGGATGGTGATGTTGGAGTTCTGGAGCCATTCCTTGACCTTGACCTATAATTTTGGAGACACTGGATGGAGTGAGGGGCTATCATTGTGTCGCCATCGACACCCCTGCAACGGCTCCGGCAACATAAGTCTCTGAAGAAGCCGCAGCTAATGAAGCCTCGGTAGAAGACATACTCCAGGAAGGCGTCTCTGACCAAGAGCTAGCGGGTCTGGACCGAAGGACGCGAAGCAGGAGGCCTAACCTGTGCACATCAGGCTATGGATGAAGTAGGCAAACATGCCCTGGCGGTGGCATGATCACCGTGCCTGGGGGGGGGGGGGGGGGGGGGGGGAACGAGAACGGGAACTTAGTCATTGTGTTGAAACCGTGCCTGAGGGTGACTGCGGGGGCGAACCCGGCGATCACCGGTGTTCGAGGCCTGGTATCCACTGAGGCCCCGTTGACATAGCTTAGCTTCAATAGTAAACCTGTTTTTGTTGGAAAACAACTTCATGAGCAACTTTCTAGGTAAAGCTGAGCTGTTTTGGAAAAACTTTTGGCAAAATAGCTTCACTAGCTTTATGTATGAATGAGAGAGAAATGAGGGAGAGAGCTGGGATAAACTACTTTTTTTTAGCTTCATTCCAATTCATGTCTTTGTGAGAGAAGAAAAATAATTTCATCTATAAAGCTATTTTGGAAATAAGTATTTGGCAAAAAAAAAACTCTTAACAACTCATAAAGCTATTGTGAGCTATGTCAAATAGGCCATAAATACTACCATGTTATCAATAGATCGAGTAGAGTTCGGTAACACAATGGTGCATCGGAGTATCCTGGTGTGGTTCCTACTCCCTCGGTTTCATTGAAAGTATCGTTTTTGACTCGTAGATTTCTTGTTTGACCGTTCGTCTTATTCAAATTTTTTATACAAATAATAAAATAAATAAATAATTATGAAAGTATCTCTAATGATAAAAATAAGCCATAATAAAATAAATAATATTTATATAAAAAATTTGAATAAGATGGACAGTCAAGTCTAAAAATAAAAAACGATACTTTCAATGAAACGGATGGAGTAGTTCCTAGTTCCCTACAGTGGAAACGCTGTGGTATGGTTGGTTCCTATGGTGGCAACTCTGTGGTGCGTGGTTCCTGCGGTGGGAGGGCGTATCCTAGATCGGAAATTCTAGCTTGGAAATTTCAAGTCGTTTCAACATCTATCAAAGGGACTTAAAAATATAATATAATACACGGTTTAACACTGTTTACGATGAAACATCTGACACTGTTTATGACGTGACATCAACATTCACTGTTTGCTTACTTACTTTCTTTCTTTCTTTTTTTTCTCAGATAAATTTAAAATAATTTTTCACTATTCATGACGGGCGCGGCAGCAGCGTGCCCACCGTGCTAATTTCTCTAACACGCAGGTAAACTGGTCTTCTATAAGTATGAAGTAAATCAGTTAATCTAACCCTTGATCCCCTAGAGCCCTTCTGAATTCAATATTCCAGCCATCTCCCTCCCAGCAATACACTATACAACCCCATTTCAAAACCTCTCTAGATTTAATTACCCCTTTCCAAAATTGTGATCCTGTTTCTGCAGAACATTGCATGAAGGTCTTTCTGGTCAAATGCTTCTTCCTTAGAAACTCAGCACGCATATCTTGAACATTGCGCCATGACCTATACGAGCATTGACTGCGTGTTCAACGCTTGCGAACGCAACTGTGGGACACCACGATCTGCGCAGGCATTAAATCGAACACTCTTGAAGCAAATGTTGGAATAGGAATTACTCGTATACTTTAGATACTCTTAAGTGAGATATGGTTAGAGGGTTGAAAGATATTGACTTAAAGCATGGTTTTAGGAAATAGCATTTTTGCAAACTCTAAAACATATATTTTTTGTGATTAATCAGATTTTATATTTTTTTTAATCGCACAATTTTTTTTATTGTTTGCAAAATATTGCTATATTTTTTATAAAATCTATTTGAGCTTCATGAGCTGTCACGTAACCTGATTTACCTCACTAGTCACTAGCGCCTAGCACCCTGCCGGATACCGTTTATGCATGAAGCAATTAAGGAGTTGGGAGGGAGGTTGAAAAGCTGGTTTTCTGATTAGAGGAGGTATAAATTGAATTTTGATGAAAATTAGACCGGACAAAATGATCTTTTTTATATAATTATATAATATATAATAAAAGGCCCAATCGGTGGGGGGGGGGGGGGGGAAACGAGTTGGGCTCGTGGTTAGGCCTGCCGTTTTTTTGCATCCGATTCCGATAAGGGTTGGGCCTCCTCTGCGTGGCCTCCCCCACCCTATATTATTCCTCATCCTCGCAGCCCAGATCCAGAGCTCCGTTTCGAGAGGAGGCTAGGCTAGGGTTCGGTCGGCCGGTCGCGGCGATGGTGCGAACACGGTCCATGACGGCCGTTCTCCGTAGCCAGAACCCCATCAAGATGAAGGCGGCGCACCCCAAAAGGAAGGCGGCGACCTCGGCCTTGTTTAGTTCCCCTCAAAATTCTAAGTTTTTTCACTCTCTCTCCATTACATTAATTTTTAGCCACTTGCATGGAGTATTAAATGTAGGTAAAAAAAATAACTAATTACATGGAAATCACGAGATGAATCTTTTGAGCCCATTTGATCCACGATTGGATAATATTTGTCAAATAAGACGAAAGTGGTACTATTCATCGGATTGAAAAAACTTTCAATCTAAACGAGGCCCTCGTCGGAGGAGCTGAAGAGGATGGCGGCGAGCGCGGTCGACGTGGACAAGATCCTGAGGCTCAAGAAGGAGGCGATCGAGGCGATAGAGACCAAGTGTTTCCCCTTGACGGCGAAGGCCAAGCTGGCGGCGGCGGCGGGGCAGACCCAGCAGTCTGGGGCCGAGAAGGAGAAGGTCCCGGAGAAGAAGAAGAAGGTGGTGACGTATCTGGTTTCTCAGGGCTACATTGACCATATGAAGGCAGGACTCTTCCACGGTGTCGATGAGATCCCTGAAGGTAAGCTGGCCAAGGAATCCCAGCTATTCCGTGATGGCTACCGCGCCAAAGTACTCCTCGCTGAGAAGCTTCGGGCATGCCAGCAGGTCCTCCTCGACCAGTACAATGCCTTTGGCTATGCATATGATGCGAAGGAGGTCACAGACGACGAGGATGAGGGCGAGGTGGTGGTGAAGAACTAGGCCAGGAAGGGAAGCAAAGCAAAGGGGATCAATATTTTACCACTAGGATATTAGGAATGGATTGCTGTTGCTATAGCTTACATTGTTTCTGCAATCGTTGATTTTCTCATCTTGTCCTTGAGTGACAAAAATGGCTGTACAGATTACTCTGCAATCGTTCTGCTATAGCTTACATTGTTGCTTGCGCTATGAGGTTGATTGTGTTGCAAATGTTTCCTGGCACAGCAAGGCATTAGGCTTTATTACCTCAAGTTTAATGGGTACATGTTTCTGTGATCATGTACCTATGAATGGGTCATGCTCTTCGCCGTGCTTAGCACACTGATAGTTTTGTGGGCGTGTATGTTCAACATTCTCATGAAAATTGGGCCTCCTCCTTTTTGTGTATAATAAAGCGCTTTGAAACTGCAAACAGTTACCCGTGCTGCTTGCAAGTTCCAGATTTTGTCCACTTGTGCAAAATTTGTATCAATTTATCATAGCTACAGTATACTAGACATCATTCAAAGAAATCAGAATTCCAAAGTGAGCCAGATATATACAATGTTTCTTCAGCGAAGGATGCTGTCTGTCAGTTGTCACTTACCATGTGATGCTGTATATTATACAGTCTGTTTTGATGTCCGCGCTGTTTCTTCTTGTCAGGTTCCTGGATTTTGGCCTGGGAAGATCATTCCAGAAAACATTCTTATAAACTATGTAGGACCACAACATGTACAGGATGCCACAATTGAAGCTATCTTGAAACATACACTTCCTCAAGCATTGTCCTCGGTAATGAACTCTTAATCCTATCTGGGGAAGCATCTCTGACGTCTATGATCATAAGCTGTTGGTGTCAAAGTGCTCATGGAAACCAAAATGTAGTTTTGGTAATCTGTATTTTTATTATATCATCAGTCATTGGAGTGATGGTGAAGATGATATGATGAATCTGTCAATTCTTATATGATATAGCCATGTCATCATGCGTACTGAATAAACAACATGGCAAGGTGATCTGCAGGCAACACTATCTACTAACATTTATGTAGAAATTCCATGTGTACCTTTTCTGTACTCCAGATATCTCCAAAATCACTTCAGCAGAATGAAACTCTGAATATCTTGGTGAACCATGACTTTTCCTTCCTCCCTATTGGCATATACTACACCAGCTAATGTCTTCTTTTTTTTTTTTGGTGTAAGGTAGAGGACAGGGCATTAGAAGATTCTGTTCGCATTCTGACTCTGTTTCATGATATGAGAAATTCTTTCTCACTCGACGATGTGTTTAGGTAGACAGTTCTGCCATATATATGACATACTCATTTCATTTTTTTAAAGAAAATTGACAGTTCTCAACAAATAAGATCAATGCTAATATACTATCATGTGATCTTGAGGTCATATACTTTGTTAATGTAAATATAAGGCTATCCGCACTCTTCGTACTCTAAATCCATCCTCTATCCGTCCTAGTCATCAAGATTCTTTCCTCTATATACACTTCTCCCTCATCCATCCATACTCTATATATTCCTCTATCCCAACTACCAACTCATGGACCCCACATGTCATACTCTATTAAACAAACCTCCCGTTTTCTCTCTCCGCCTCGTCTCTCTCTCCCACCCGCCATTCTCTCTCCCCGCCGTCTCTCTCGCGTGCGGCCACAGGGCAAGGGCGCGCAGGCCGCCACCCTGCTCCCCTGCTCCACTGGTGGGCGACCTCGCAGCGGAGGCAAGCACGGCTCGACCAGCAGCACCGGCAGCAGTCCTCCTTCTCTCAGCCTCGTGCCGCGCATGTGGCGGCGCGGCCGCTCCCTCCTTGGCGCTGGCGGGCGCGGGCGAGCACGGCGCGGGGACGGCCGCCTCCTTCGGTCGCGGGCGCGGGCCGCCAGCGCGGGGAGGAGCTCGCGGGCGAGTGCGGCGGAGGAGCTCACGCGTCCATCCTCTGCTCCGTCCCCTGCTCTCTCCGCGGTGGTGGGCGGCGGGCCCCACGCGCACATCCGCAAAAACGCTACGAATAGCGGACGACGCGCGCGTAGTAGATCCTTTCCCGTATCCGCTGCAAAGCCTTTCTCCGCTATATGCTCCTCTATCCCCTTTAGCATATGCTATACCGTATCCCAGTGTGGTCAGTCTAAGACTATCCGCACTCATGGACCTTTATATTTATCCTCTATACATCCTACTTACCAAGATTCTCTCCTCTATATCCAATTCTTCCGTACACATTCATCCTCTATATCATCCTCTATCCACTGTGGGACCCACTTGTCACTTTATCTAAATATATCCATAATGTGAGATCTAGTTTTGAAGAATTTATTGAAACGAGTTTAATGATGAAATCAAAATTTAATTTGGTTTTTTGGTTTGTGAGTTATAACATTTTTTAGTGACTTGCGACAGTGGGGCCCACAGCTAGATTCCCTTATCTCTCTCCCTTCTTGCTCTGGCAGACGAACGGCATATCTCTCGCCGTGCACTATATTTAGTGTGGGGAGGAAGATAGCGCAGCGTGTAGCGTTCCCCGATGCAGTGATTTTTTACGCTATATGATCCCCTATAGCTTTACCGGATGCATTTGTCGTATCCAGTGCAGGCAGCCTAAGACTACCCGCACTCTTCGTACTCTAAATTCATCATCTAAAAGGAATATTCTGTCCTAGTCATCAAGATTATTTACTCTATATCATTTCCTTCCGCACTCATCCATCCTCTAGATCTCATACTCTATATCAACTATCAATAGTGGGGCTCACATATTTATAATAAATTTTATCTAAATATATCAAGTGAGATCTTGTTTTGAAAGATTTATTGAAATGAATT
This sequence comes from Saccharum spontaneum, assembly GCA_022457205.1. Taxonomy (NCBI): domain Eukaryota; kingdom Viridiplantae; phylum Streptophyta; class Magnoliopsida; order Poales; family Poaceae; genus Saccharum; species Saccharum spontaneum. Next base: position 4,699,439 of record CM039609.1, on the reverse strand, counting down.
TAATGGTGCAATCGGAATTTAATTTAGTTTTTGGTCTGTGAGTTATAACATTTTTTTAGTTGGTTTTAAAAAATGGGGCCCGCCACTGCATGCGGTGCATGCTGCTGCTGCGTGTGTTTTGTCGCTCCTGCGTGTGGTCCCGGCCTTTAGCGCATGTCCGGTAGAGCGCCAGGAATAGCATCGTCCTCTCGTTTACAAGACCCGATAGAGTACCCGGTGCAGAAGGTTTTTCCGGTATCGTGGCCTGCAGGATGCCTTTAGCGCACCCGGTGCGGATAGTCTAAGACTATCTGCACTCGTCGTACTCTATTTTCATCCTCTAAAAGGAATATTCCTGCCTAGTCACCCAGATTCTTTCCTCTATACCCAGTTTTTCCGTACTCGTTCATACTCTATATCCATCCTCTATACCAACTACCATCTAAGGGACCCACTTGTCAGAATATTTTAATCCAACCAAACCTCACGCCCCTGTCCTCTCCCATCCCTCCTCGCTTCCTCCGTCGTTCCCTCTCTCTCCTCTCCAGTTCGGCCTCCCTTCTCTGCAGCGGATGCGGCCGGCGGCGCCTCCCTCACTAGCGCAGGGCTCAGGCCGCCGCCCCTGCCTCCCTGTCCAGCGCGCGCGGTGACCGGAGACGGGGCTGGAGCTGCCCGGCGCCTCCCCTGCTCCCTCCGCCTCCCCCTCCACCTCCCCTGCTCCTTGCCCGGGCGGCCATGGCACGGCTTCGGCCCTCGGCGCGGAGCTCGGGCGGCCATGGCGGGCAGCGGAGCTTGTCCAGGCCTCGGCACGGCGACAGGAGCTCCACTGCGATGTCCTCCTCTTCGTGGGGGCCAGGAGGAGCTGGCGCGGGCCGAGATGGAGCCGTGGCGGCGAGGGCGCGAGGCTACCGGTGTTGCAGCGTGCGGGCGGCGTGCTTCTGGTGCTGGAGCGAGCAGGCGCGGGCGGTGCCCAGGCGGTGCGCCCCGCGCGGCGGCTCACGCCCGGGACGGGGAGGCCAAGGAGGTGGTCGGGGACGGCCGGACGGGGAGGCCAAGGAGGACGTGGTGGGGCCGGATCCGGCAGCGGAGCCCTCGCTGGAGCCCTCCCTACAAGCCCGAGGCGCACCTTCGCATCTCGCGCCCGGCGGCCCACTCCTCCTCCTCCCTCGCCGGACGCGGGGAGCCACGACTTCGGCATCTAGACGTCGGGGCGGCTTCGGCGAGCGCGGCTCCGACGAGGTGGCGTCCGCGGCGGACCTCCATGGCCATCCCCTTCTCTCTCCTCTTCCTGGTCATGGCGCGGACGAACGGCAAGCGCGGGCCCCACGCCACGCTGGTGCATTGCGGACGTCTGAGACGCTCGCTACCTGTGGCGGACGCGAGCCCCATCCGCTTGGGTATCGGCTGGCTTCCAGTACCCGCTGCAACAAATTTTCCGCTACTGCGGTACTAGAGGATGCTTTTCCAGTACCCGGTGCGGAAGGTCTAAGACTACCCACACTGGGTACGCTATCTGCGTACTGGAAGAGCATGTACCAGATAAGGAAGCTGCACCGGGTACGCTAAATGCTACGCTATGCTACAGTAGTCCAGGAAATGTAGCATGGTGGAGCTGGATAGCGGACATACGGAGGCCGGAGAGAGAGCGCATGCACGCGCCCGCGCGAGCTCTCCAGACGCGACGCTGCCGCAAAAAAGTGGAGAGAGAGCACATGTGCGGTGGGTCCCACCTGTTCAACTAACTAAAAAATGTTATAACTCCCAAACCAAAAAACTAAATTAAATTCTGATTGTACCATTAAATTCGTTTCAATAAATACTTCAAAACAAGATGTCACATAGATATATTTAGATAAAGTGACAAGTGGGTCCCACAGTGGATAGAGGATGGATGGATACGGGGAAATTGTATATTTTGTAGTGACTAGGATAGAATATTCCTTTTAAAGGATGAATATAGAGGTCCATGAGTGCGGATAGTCTAAGAACCTCAAAGTTGTCGTTGAAATAGATGAAGCTGTTGATGCAGAAAAGGCGGCAGAAAAAGAGCTTCAGTGACATCATAAAGCTCTGGGCTTACTTAGAATTGTGGGTGACAGAGGCCTCCAGGTAATTCTATAATTAATCTTGCATGTAACAAACTAACGACACCTTTGGTATCAGTTAGTTATTCTTGAAATCAGGCATGTCTGTTTTGAAGCAAATCCTGGGCCCACTCATTTACTTGAAACTAGGTACTTTCAGCAAATATTGCATTATTCCCATTTTGTTTGTGTTCTTCTCATATATTTATATCCCTATTTCAGTATTTCTTATTTTGTCTCTACTCCGTCAAATTGACCTTAAATACTAGTGCCAACCAGTATAGGCAATACTGTTCAGGACTGGTAGGACCTGTGACTGGCTAGCTCTTAGCTGAAGTGATAGGCTGATAGCCCTCGTTGTTCTGCCTCTGAGAAACAGATACTGCCCCTTCCTGGCAATTCTCCATTGAATTATTTCTATCAACTATCAAATTTGTTTTGTTACAGTACAGTCCTGATCTGATATTGGCATCAGTACTCGTTTTATGGCATAAATCCATTTGCTCAACAAATGGTTGTAACATTTATCTGTGCAAGATGCAAGTCTAGAGTTCTTTGTTCCCTTTCCCCTTCAAATGTTTCCTTGTAAGCAGCAAGCTTTATTTTTGAAAAGCGTAAGCTTCAACAAAGGTGGAATATTTAATTAAATATACTTTAATGGTTAGCACCAACCAATCTAACTGCATTCATTTTCTTGGATATATGTAGATTGGTGATCTGGTGGTACTAGATATATTTGCAGAAGCATTAACAGTGATGGCTCTAAAGGTGAAAAAATTTCATCGGCTGAGAGTACATTTTTGTCAATTTTCACGCATCTGACTTACATGTTATTTTCATAACTTCGCCTTTAAAATTTATTATGAGTTACCCCTTATTAGAAATTTTTTTTTGGTATTCTAATGCTTCATATAAAAACTATTGTGCCTAAAAGAAATGTTGTCATCCCACACTTGTTATGTTTGGTGTGTTTGTTTCCCTGTAATTGATGTAGTGATGTGAGTGCTATTAAATTATATTTGTCTGAGTTTTCTTTGTGCACCAGTTAGTATGCTTACTGAGACAACTGCCTTGCATTTCTGGTTGTTTGAAATCACAGTGCTATATTTTAAACCTACTGTGATTTTTTTAGATGATGACCTACTATGATTTTCAGGTTTCCACTTGGACACTGAGCAAAATAATAACCTTGTTCCTGGATTTCTTGGTTCATTAATTGGGATTCGTCCTGGCGAGGCTATATCATTTCCTATTCAGTTCCCTGAGTCGTTTGAGCAAGAAAGTATACGAGGTATCCATGCACAATTTACTGTGAGTGTTATTTCTAAAAGAGCACAGTTAAAGATTTGTGTTCATGCTTTTCACTAATCACTTTACTGTGTGCTTGTATCACACACACATTACAAGATCAATTAGTATCAGCAGTGGGTGTACTCCCTTAGTTCTAATCACTGCAGCTAGTACTCACACTCCCATTTTCAATGTATTGAGGTTGTGTGTAAAGAGCTCTTGTACAGAGAGTTGCCAGAAATGGATGACACACTTGCTGCAAAGCTTCTTCCAGGATGCACTACTATAGACGAGGTTTGTATTCTGTTAGTGCCATTTGATCCTAGTGCATCTATTCAAATATTATCTGTAAACTGTGAACAGCATATAGTTGTTGGTTAATTATCTTTTCTGTCTCAGCGTGGCAAGATGGGTGCGGCACCGCACCCATGATGCAACATAGGCAGGTGCGGGGTAGGTCGAGCATGGTGCAGCGCTGCGTGGCTATGCCGGTAGGCAAGCATGTGCAATTTGGCGAAGGTGAGGATGATGGTGCAGGGGTGGATGGACCATAATGGTACGACAATACAACCTGAGTGTGCAATTGAAAAGTATCGGGACCTGTATGAGAGCCTGGGACAAGTTTAGGAGCTAAATGCACAATTTAAAAGTAACGGGACCTGGATGAGAACTTAGGACAAGTTTATGGAGCTAAATGTACAATTTGAAAGTACCAGAACCTGGATGAGAACTCAGGACAAGTTCGAGAATCGCCTATGAAATTTACTCATCAATGAATATGTGGAGAAATTTGGGAAACTGGTTGCTTTTGTAAAAAGAACCCAACTCTACCTGGGGAATATTTTTTTTCTTGGTGGTTTTGACTCTGGACTCAAAGACTACATTCAACACCACCATTTGCAATGTCACATGCCTGCTCGACTAACTCAAGCTATTTGGTTAGCCAGAAGATTGGAACAGGCTCCAACTTTTATCACAGTTTTTGTTCCCCATCAACCCTTCAAAAAAGTTGCAAGACCTGTGCAGAGGGGGGTAGAGCCTGCCCAACAAAACATAGCTTATCTCACCTCAGAGCTGCAGCCAAATGTTTCGAGTGTAGAGAACCTTGGATACCTGGCCATACCAAAGTTTGCGAAGGCAAACATGCATTTTCAGTCATTTTAATCCAAAATGCTAGCTGATGGGAAGGAAGAGGCAGCTGTGGTACAGTGGTTGAGGATTCTGACGCTCAGGATGACTGATTTCATCCCTGCATACTAGTCCTTTCACACTCAGAAGAATTAGGTCCAATCTTGCTATAGCCTTGGTGGATACTGGATACTGGCAGTGATTTAGTACCAATCTTGCTATAACCTTTCCAGGAAGCTTGTCCAGAAAAGGGCGGTGGGACCCTCGAACCAGCAGAATCTCTTAAACCGCTACCACAGATTAATGCACTCCTGCAGGAATACATTACAGTGATGTCCAACTTCCAAGAACCTCAACGATCTCCCTCCACAAAGGCTGTTTGATCCCTCAATTCCACTTATAGAGGGAGCCCAAATCAACCTCAATTCCATTGATCGCCCATCTTTACTCTGCAACTCATCATCAGAAACAGAGGGCACGGGCCTCTGCAACTCATACTCGTCATCACTCCACTCACCATCAGAAACGGAGGGCATGGTTCTCTGCAACTCATCGGTAGGAACATTATAGAGGGCATAGTAGTAATCAGCACAGCTTAATTAAACAATTAGACATCTAATTTCATTTATTGATCGTTCTTGGCCCCCTTCATTTACTACGCTGAAGCAACACGATGTGTACTGTGCAACAGCATAAAAAAACATAGGGAAGTGCTAGCACATGGATGCCCCCGTTCCCTACAACGACCCACGCAGCTTCCTCCACCTCGTTTCCATCCCGCTCCAGAGGCGGCGTCTGTCCGGACAGAGCTCCCGCATTTGCGCTTGACGCACGTAGCTCCCTCACCCCCACGCCTATTCCACTCAGGTCGAGCTCGAACTGCCATGAGCCACGACGAGATGGAGGGGAAGGGAAGGGAGGGGAGGGAGAGGAGAGGAGAGGGTGAGGCGCATTGCGTGAGGAAGGTGCGAGGCAGGAGCCGAAGCCCTGCGGTAGGCCGCTCTCCGCTAGCCACCAGTGCCGTGTAACACCCGATCTACTTTTGAAACATCCAGATAAAACATATGCAACATACGTCTCAAGACAGATGCAACACTTAAAAACATGTGTTTAAGACATGCGTGTATAGCCATTGCAACATGTGCAACACCAGATCAACTTTTGAAATATCTAGATGAAACATTCGAAACAAATGTCTAAAACACATGAAATAATTGAAACATAGGCTTGCAACATGCATATGTTTTTATTGCAACACATGCAACATCCCAGATCGACTTTTGCAACATTCAGAATAAAACACTTGAAACATAAATCTGAAACTCCTGAAACACCTGAAACACGGCGTCGCTGGCAACCATGGCCTACCTGGTGGGGGACTGTGGTAGCCAGCAAGCTTTGGAGGACGAGGATGGCGACCGCAACCGCAAGCGTTGCCGTGTGTCCTCGCACCACCTCTGTCGGGACCCAGAGCCGGAGGCGGCGCCCACTACTAGGGACCAGGAGGAGGACATGGGGACTTAGCAGTAGTTGCTCAATGACAAGATGGAGCGCCGCCGCATCCGCATCAAGGACTCGTAGGAGAAGCCGTCGTGAGTAGCAGGGTGCCACTAGGTCCGAGCCTGGGACGGGGAGGAAATGGACCTTGGAGGGCGCTGATGAGGAAGAGGATGGCATGGATTTAGGCGGAAGGGATAAGCAAAGTGGAGGTTGTTTATTTGAGAGAGAGTGTGTGTACGCGCATAAGTGGAGGAGCCGCGGCCGGACGGGACTGGCGCCCTAGCCAAGTGTTATCAGGAAACATAGGTTTATTGCCATTAGTCATTAAACTTTTGAGAAGGCCGTAGAATCTATATGTTTCCCTAGGCATAAAGTCTCAACCTTGACTCTTTCAATGATTATGTTGGATGAATATGAATACATGATTTTCCAAAATTAAATGTAGTGTAAAAATCATGTGATGCAATGTGATGTTGCACAAAGCAACAACCTGTGTTAACAAACAGCTAAATGCCAGAGATGGCGCGAGAGGACAAAATCCGTTGTTCGATCCCCCACGCCGCCACCTCAAGGCGACAACGTACTATGTCTCTTGTCTTATCCCCAACACACGTCGCGCCGGCCACACAAATCGCGCTTCTGTACTACTCCTGCTGCTAAATCCTGATCCCGAGTTGCCCGCTTCACTCCGCCTCCGCGCCGCGGCGACCATGGAGCTGCCCACCGTCGCCGCCGCAGTGGCCTCCGCCGCCGCGCACCCGCACGGGCCTTTCTCCTCTCCCCGCGCGGCCTCCGTCTCGTGGAGCAGTCCCTCGCTCGTCTCCACCTCCCGCACTCTCTCCACGCCCTCGCGACGGCGATTGCGGCAGTGGCTCCCCGTCACCTCGGCCGCCGTGGAGCTCCGCGAGGCCGCTGCCGGGGGCGGAGACTCGCTTCGTGTCACCGAGACGCCGCAGCCTGGATCCAGTGTGAGCCCCTCGCCTCCCCTTCCTTGTCTCGCCAAGTGCGATTGCTCGGTTGTTGAATGAAGCAGGGCGCATGTTCGAGCTTGGTCTGCTTATCTCGCAGTTTGGCGCCGCGGAGGCTGCTGTGCTGGGTAGTGTGAGTAACAGTGGATAAAGTTCGTGCTTGATTTTCTTCGCAGGTTAAGTTCAGCGTGGAGGTGCCTCCTTCCATCATTCACGACTGTTACCAAACAACGTTACAGGAGTACGCCAAGCGTTTTAAGGTATATATCATTTCTGTGCAAACTGCACTGCAACCATGCACGAGTACACCCATATCAAATTTCTAAACACATTGGTTCCTCTACTCCATGAGGTTGATTATGATGCAAATGTTTACAGATACACAGCAAGACATTAAGCTTTATTACTTCGAATTTAATGGGTGCATGCTTCTGTAATCATTTACCTATGAATGGGTCATGCTCTATGCAGTGCTTAGCACACTGACAGTTTTGTGGGTCTATGTTCAGCATTCTCATGAAAATTGGGCCTCATCCTTTTTGTGTATAATAAAGCGCTTTGAAATTGGAGACAGTCAGCCGTGCTTGCAAGTTCCAGATTTTGTCCACAAAATTCGTATCAATTTATCGTAGCTACAATAGACATCATTCAAAGAAATCAGAATTCCAAAGTGGGACAGATATATATACCCTATACCATGTGATGCTGTATATTCTACAGTCTGTCCTGATGTCCCTGCTGTTTCTTCTCGTCAGGTTCCTGGATTTCGGCCTGGGAAGATCATTCCAGAAAACATTCTTATAAACTATGTAGGACCGCAACATGTACAGGATGCCACAATTGAAGCTATTTTAAAACATACGCTTCCTCAAGCATTGTCCTCGGTAATGAACTCTTTGTCCTATGTGGGGAAGCATCTCTGACATCTATCATGATAATCTGTTGGTTTCAATGCACTCATGGAAACCAAAATGCAGTTTTGGTAATGTATATTTTTGTTATATCATCAGTCACCGGAGTGATGGTGAAGATGATATGATGAATCTGTCAGTTATTATATGATATAGCCATGTCATCATGCTTACTGAACAGACAACTGGCAAGGTGATCTGCAGGCAACACTATCTACTAACATTTATGTAGAAATTCGATGCACACCTTTCTGTACTCCAGATATCTCCAAAATCACTTCAGCAGTCTGAAACTCTGAATATCTTGTTGAACACTTTTCCTTGCTCCCTATTGGCATATATTGTATGACATGCACTTGCTACTACATCTATCCAGCTAACGTCTTCTTCTTTTTTTTTGGGTGTAAGGTAGAGGAGAGGGCATTAGAAGATTCTGTTCGTATTCTTACTCAGTTTGATGATATGAGAAATTGTTTCTCACTTGACAATGTGTTTAGGTAGACAGTTCTGCCATATATATGACATACTCATTTCATTTTTTTTAAGAAAATTGACGGTTCTCAACAAATAAGTTCAATGCTAATATAGTATCATGTGATATTGAGGTCATATACTTTGTTAATGTCAAATTTTGGTCAGATATGATGTTGCTGTGGATGTTGTCCCTGAAGTCCGATGGTTATCTGAAGACAAATATAAGAACCTCAAAGTTGTCGTTGAAATAGATGAAGCTGTTGATGCAGAAAAGGCGGCAGAAAAAGAGCTTCAGCGACGTCATAAAGCTCTGGGCTTACTTAGAATTGTGGGTGACAGAGGCCTCCAGGTAATTCTATAGTTACTCTAGTATGTAACAAGCTAATGACACCTTTAGTATCAGTTAGTTATTCTTGAAATCAGGCATGTCTGTTTTGAAGCAAATCCTGGGCCCACTCATTTTACTTGAAACTAGGCACTTTCAGCAACTATTGCATTATTCCCATAGTGTTTGTGTTCCCCTCATACGTTTATGTCCCTTATTTCTTATTTTGTCTCTACTCCGTCAAATTGACCTTAATAATCATTGTGCCAACCAGTATAGGCAATACTGTTCAGGACTGGTAGGACCTGTGACTGGCTAACTCTCAACTGAAGTGATAGATAGCCCTGGTTGTTCTGCCTCTGAGAAACAGATACTTCCCATTCCTAGCAATTTTCCATTGAATTATTTCTATCGACAGTCAAATTTGCTTTGTTACAGTACAGTCCTGATCTGGTATTGGTGTCAGTACTTGTTTTATGGCATAGATCCATTTGCTCAACAAATGGTTGTAACATTTATCTGTGCAAGATGCAGCTGTAGTCTAGAGTTCTTTGTTCCCATTCCCCTTCAAATGTTTCCTTGTAAGCAGCAAGCTTTATTTTTTAAAAGCTACTAGCTTCAACAAAGGTGGAATATTTAATTAAATATACTTTGATGGTTAGCATCAACCCAATATTGTGTTATCTAACTGCATTCATTTTCTTGGATATATGCAGATTGGTGATCTGGTGGTACTAGATATATTTGCAGAAAGCATTAACAGTGATGGCTCTAAAGGTGAAAAAATTTCATCGGCCGAGAGTACAGGTTTGTCAATTTTTCACGCATCTGACTTGCATGTTATTTTCATAACTTTGCCTTTAAAATTTATTATGAGTTAACCTTTATTAGAAAAAAAATGGTATTCTAATGCTGTATGTAGAAACTATTGCGCCTAAAAGAAATGCTGTCATGCCACACTTGTTATGTTTGGTGCATTTATTTCCCTGTAATTTGATGTAGTGATGTGAGTGGCTATTAAATATATTTGTCTGCTGAGTTTCTTTGTGCACCAGTTAGTATGCTAACTGAGACAACTGCCTTGCATTTCTGATTTTTTGAAATCACAGTTCTATATTATACCTACTATCATTTTCAGGTTTCCACTTGGACACTGAGGAAAATAATAACCTTGTTCCTGGATTTCTTGGTTCATTAATTGGGATTCGTCGTGGTGAGGCTAGATCATTTCCTATTCAGTTCCCTGAGTCGTTTGAGCAAGAAAGTCTACGAGGTGTCAATGCACAATTTACTGTGAGTGTTATTTCTAAGAGAGCACAGTTAAAGATGTGTTCATGCTTGTCACTAATCACTTCACTTTGTGCTTTATCACACACACATTACAAGATCAATTAGTATCAGCAGAGGGTGTACTCCCTTAGTTCTAATCACTGCAGCTGGTAGCCTGGTACTCACAATCCCATTTTCAATGTATTGTGTAGGTTGTGTGTAAAGAGCTCTTCTTCAGAGAGTTGCCAGAAATGAATGACTCACTTGCTGTAAAGCTTCTTCCAGGATGCACTACCATAGACGAGGTTTGTATTCTGTTCCTGTAGTAATGTACTCAACTTTCTTGGACATGTGCCAGTAACCTGGTTTTTTAAAAATTAGTGCTATTTGATCCTAGTGCATCTATTCAAATATTATCTCTAAACTGTGAACAGCATATAGTTGTTGGTTAATTATCTTTTCTGTCTTAGTAATCAGCCCCTCTGAATATTGCAGGTTCGAAAACATATTTTGGAAAGGTGTAAAGAAGTAGAGAAAACGGCCATAGAACAGGCAACCGATAACGCAATCCTTGATCAGCTCGGGAAGGTATTGCTCTTACTTCTGAGACAGCCTATCAATTCTGAAGTCTTGGTGCAGGGTAGATCATTAACATGATATGCTTTCTTCCATTATTCAAATTCTTTTGCACCTTCTCTCCAAGATCATTTAAATTTTCACTAATCTCTCCTTGGTTTGCTTAGTTGGTTGAGGTTGATGTTCCTCGTGCCTTGTTTCAAGAACAAGGCCAACAACTTTATGGAGCCAAACTTCTGCAGCTTCAGGTACTAAACAGTCTAACAATCAACTAATTTTAAACCGATCCTTTCTGAATAATGTAGATTTATTAATTCCTGCAGGCAGAAAGGAAGCTAGATAAAGACCAGCTAGCATCCTTATCGACCCAGAGGTCAGTTCAGGCGTACCTAGAAGATGAGAAGGAGAATATTACAAGAATCATTAAACAGATGCTGGCTGTTGGTGATGTTTTCAAATCTGAGAATTTACAGGTAACAATAATACCTGGGTTTCATTTTTTTTTTGTTAGGGTGATGCTAGCAAACCTCCTAGCTTTCGCCTTTAGTTGAAGTATCTTTTATCAGCATTTACTAATAACAACAAATCATCATGCAGTACCCAACTGAACAGCTCATCAAGGAAGTTGAAAACTCCATAGCAGAGTTCAAAAAGTACAATCAAGACTATGATGAGGACAACATCAGGCAGCAGGTATTTAATTCCTTGATTTGCACATTTCTGGTTGTGAGTTCCTTCACTAAACTGCAGCCTAAGTATTTTCTTTTTCTGATTTAACTGCAATTTTCATTTTCTTGATATTATTTTTAGTGTCTTTTCATCTCACAGATGTCAACTATCAGTGTGAATCATAAGTTCTATGCTAAAAGGGATTATCTGCCTAACCTTTTTCTTTTCCCATGAATGGAAAACCTCATTTGTATGTATTTCTATGTGGAATTCAATGATACAGGTCCAGGATGTTCTAGAGGCAGCGAAGGTGCTTGAATGGCTCAAGGAGAACTGCACTGTCGAGTATATCAGGCGATGAGTCTAATGCTGCTGGATCAAGGGTAAGGCTCTCTGAAGTGAGAAAGATGGCTGGTGTGGCGGTGGGCAATTTTGTGAGTGACCTTGGTCCTTGCCAACCAACCCATCCAATGAAGAATCTTGCGCATAGCAGACCAGTGCAGTGATTAAGAATTTGTTTCTATATAGCATAAAAAAGAAGTGTACTATATTTTGTAAGTAGAATGCGAGTTCGCAAATGTTGTACCCAATTTTTAAGTGTTTGTAATCCACATTGCAACTTACGGTAAGTTAACCCTTATAATTCATTGACTAATAGTGGTTATGTCATGAAATAAGATGTCTTTTGTTTTGTTCCATGCAGGTATAGAAAAGACAACGAACTAAATCATAATAATCATTGTCCATTACGTTTTTAAGACTAGTTTTTCTCTTGTTGCAACGCACGGGCATATTTGCTAGTGAAGGCTAATTCATGAGATGAATCTATTAAGCCTAATTAGTCCATGATTAGCGAATGTAATGCTACAGTAAACATATGCTAATCCTAGATTAATTAGGTTTAATAAATTCATCGCGCGAGTTATCACGGCTTTGCAATTTGTTTTATAATGAGCTCAAGTTTAGTCCTCCTAACTAATATCTAAACATACGATGTTACAGGGACTAAAGTTTAGTCCTCGAATCCAAACACCCCCTAAGGCATAGGAGGGGCCGTTCAGTCCTCGAATCCAAACTGACAACCAACGATCATTTGTGAGAAGATACATACAAGACCAAAAAATATATAGCAGTGGAGCTCATGCCCAGACGAATCTAATTATGTAGAATTATTTGTCTAAACATTTTTAGTGTTTCTCTTTTATACAAATAAAAAATCTGTTTGCATTTCAGTGATGAGCCCGAGCGGCTGCCCGGGGGTTGCGCGGTGGTTTAGCCAGTACAGAGTATACATATATGACAACAAAATAAATGGTTGTGTTACGATACAAAAGAAATCTAAAAAGTAAAAAAGAACACTGAATATTTCAAAGAAAAAAGAATAAAATCAATTGGCCCTAGGTCTTGAACGTTCAGTCGATCAATCTAACTTTTAGATTAGACAAAGAATCACACACTACTACACAACTGACCTTTCGTCGATCGTCCAAAATGCCTTTAGTCTCGGCGATTTCGGCGCCCATGACTAAATAGGGCTTTAGTCCCGGTTGGTGTTACCAACCGGGACTAAAGGTCCCTCGCCAACGGCTCTGTTGTCAGGCGCTGTCGGGAGGGACCTTTAGTCCCGGTTGGTAACATCAACCGGGACAGCCTTTAGTCCTGGTTGGTGCCACCGACCGGGACTACAGCTTTTGTCCCGGTCCGTGGCACCGACCGGGACTATAGGACTGACTTTATTTCCGGTTGGTGTTACCAACCGGGATTAAAACCTCCCCTACAAATTGAACCTCCCTCTTCTTCCTCCCTGCCCGAGCCCGAGCTTCCTTGTTCATGTTCTTGTTGCTTGTTGTTCTTTCTTGTCTCATCTCCGGCGATCAATCCACGTCGATGCCTGGCAGCACCTTTAGTCCCGGTTGGTATTACCAACCAGGACCCTTTAGTCCTGGGCCTGCGAACCGGGACTAAAGGTGGGACATTTAGTCCCGAAACCTTAGTCCCGGCTCGCAATCCGGGACTAGAGGTCCTTTTGGACCGGGACTAAAGCTCCGTTGTGCAGCAGTGATAGTAATAACATGAACAAAGAAGATAAGAAAAATAAGACTAATTCTAAATAATATAAATGCTATTAGAGTTTAATTTAGAAGGAGAGCAAACAAGAAATCACTAATTATATTTTAAAAAGTAATTAGAGAGTGTACTGTAAGGACGAATTAGCTGTTTGATAGAAAAAATAATAAATAAAAGGAACAAAAGAGATGAAGAAAATGAAAATCCAATTTTTAATTATATAAGATGTTATTAGAGAAGTAATTTTGAATACAAATAACATAATTAACTAGTTAATTGGAACGTTAAGTATTTAAGTAGCTAATCAATGGGGTGTATCAATGGGGGCATGAAATGTTAGGGGTGCCTGGTCCCCCTCAGCCCCCCTTGTCTCCGCCACTGGCCGCCGTGATGCATCGGTAGAGAACTCAGAGGTAGCATCAAAGGCCTTGCCTGCGGTGGTGTGCTCCGCCTTGGCCTCCAAAATGGCCGTAGGGGAACGGTGGCATGAGCGGCAAGGGCAGGCGACGAGATATTGCACCGATTAACCGCATCGCTGCATGCCCCACTCTGCTAGCCAAACTGCGACTATTTCGTCACTAGGACACATTCATGTCGCGCTCGCACTGTCGACAGCAAAGGAGATGAGTGATTGGGAGGTTGAGCTCACAACTCCCGGATCTGAAGCTGGGAGCACGAAGCAATGGGAGAGGCCATGTTGAGTGGGGAAGGAGTGGCCAATGATTCCTCAGCGAGCATGGGTGGTGAGCGGAGAAGGACACTAACGGTGCAGCAAGCGGAGGAGGGTGGAGGACGGGAGCCGATTCATGGGCAAAGCACGTACATGCGGTGGCGACGACGTGACCGTAGGAGGGGAAGAACGACGAGAGTCATTAACGGCGAGCCATACGCTTTCGGATGGACGAAGAAGTGAATAGGGACTCGAGTTCGTAGTTTAACAGGTGAGAGACCTGAGCCGAGACTTGTCATTAACTAGGGTGATGCCTCCCAAGTTCCAAGAATAAGCCTTTCTGGTGTTGAAGCCACTGGATCTCCAAATACAATTCCGCTACTATGTAGTTAGTAACTTAGGTAGTTTGTTTGTTATGTAGTTAGTAACTTAGGTAGTTTGTTTGTTTGTTAGTTATTAATTTAGTTGTTTAGTTTATAACTTAGGTAGATTGTTAGTTTGATAGTTAACTAGCTAGGTAGCTAGTAGTAGTTAGTACTTAGGTAATAGTTAGCTAGCTAGTAGTACTTCAGTAGTTAGATAGTTATTTAGTTAGCTAGCTAGCTAGTGTTTACTTAGGTAATTTGTAGTTAGACAATATTTAGTTAGTAATTAGGTAGTATTTAGTTTGATTTATGTACTTAGTTAGTAGTATTTAGTTAGTATTGAGTTAGTTTGTACTTAATTATTAATAGGAAAAAGTCTACATCAGCCCCTGAAGTATAGGGTGGTGTCTAATTTACCCCCTCAAGTATGAAACGGTCTAATTTATCCTCTGAACTTTCCAAAACCGTCTACTTTACCCCCTGGAGCAGTTTTGGATGGCAGTTTACTACAGTAACCATGGTTTTGCTACAGTAACCAAATCTTTAAAAAATCGTAGTAAATCACAGAAAAATCGTAAAATGGAAAATCCAATTTTGTTGGACTCCACGTGAGTAGATCTACACAATGAACATATAATATGGTGTGCTTTAGTACAAAGTTTTTGCTGTAACTTTAAATTTATTAGGATTTTCCAATAAATTTAAAGCTACAGCAAAAACTTTGTACTAAAGCACACCATATTATATGTTCATTGTGTAGATCTACTCACGTGGAGTCCAACAAAATTGGATTTTTCATTTTACGATTTTTCTGTGATTTACTATGATTTTTTAAAGATTCGGTTACTGTAGCAAAACCATGGTTACTGTAGCAAACCGCCGTCCAAAACTACCCCAGGGGGTAAAGTAGACGGTTTTGGAAAGTTTAGGGGGTAAATTAGACCATTTCATACTTGAGGGGATAAATTAGACACCACCCCATACTTCAGGGGGTGATGTAGACTTTTTCCATTATTAATAGATAGTATTCCAATTCATTTAAAGGCAATAACCTTGGTTTTCTGTATAAAATAGATGGACAATCTACTAACCTTATACTATGGAGGCAGTATTGAAAGAGATGATTATGGAAATAATGTTGCCTTTGTTGGAATGCAACGCGTGTCTCTACTACTCAGTGATTGGTCGTCCTTTAGTGAATTGTTTCTAGGGCTTGGGAGGAGCTACGTTGTCATGCAAACGAGGATGACATCGCAGTTGAGGGTGTGCTCCACTTTGGATTGAAAGACTCAATTTTTAGGCAGATGGTCTCAAGTGGCTCTGAGGATCAGTGGCAAAATTATGTCAGATCGGTGATGAGGACTCAATACTAATGTTTGCATTTGTTTGAGTGAAAGTCGTCCATTGGTATCAACACTCATGGGTATTCACCCCCTCATGGGTATTCACTAGAACTGGTCAATCCGACACCTTTTGACCCTTTGTTACCCAACCGTGAGCTGGATGTGTGAAAAGTCCTAAATGGCTAAAGGCGCGTGAATAGCCTAATTAAAAATCTACAAAACACTAGAGCAATTGGTTAGACAACTAAATGGCAATAATGCAATTTTGCTCTAGCTCTACAAAAACAGGCAAGCCACCTACCACAACTAGTTGCTATGATCTCTAGTAAGTATCACACAATCTAGCTAGGCTACGTCACTACTTCTACCACTATTAGGATAGCAAGAATTAAGCGTGACAATCCTCAGTTCCCCACTTCAATTATTAGGCATTGAGATCTGCGAGACAGCTGCAGCTGGACCGAACACACTGCGGGATGGATAATAAAAATATTTAAAAGTGGCCATACACTTGGATGGGCGGTTTGCGACTTTAATGGTCACGGGTCACCAAATAATAAATTAGCATGGATGCAACATGTTGAGTGCATGATGGTGCGGTGGGGCGGTGGTGGTGGGCCGGTGGACAAGGACAACGCAACTTGCCGCCGCGTATTTATTCACATTGTGGAGAAATTTATTAAAAAAAACTGCCCCCTCAGTCTCTCTGGCTTCGTTCTACAAATTTAGATAGGAACAGGTTTTTTTCTTTATCCTCTCTACCCTCCTTGTGAGTATGCCCTATACAGTACTTTCATCATACACCATGGGATATACAATAGTTTCATTATCCACCATGGAAAGCGTCCATAAAGAGGTCAGGCGATTCAACGTCATCTACCATGGGAAGCGTCCATGAAAAGCGATGTGTCCATGAAGAGGCAATTCGATGGCTTCAGACTTTCGATCCAAATCCCCATCACCAAAGGTAAGTGCCAATTTAGAATTCTCTCCCTTGCTCTTTTTTTTATTTTTCAGATGGTCACAACTTACTGAACCTTCTGGACCATTTTTTGTGCAAGACATTTTTTTGTGAAAAATCTAGTATTCACACCCACGAGTCCAATTTACACCTCCACACATCTGGATTTTTATAGATTTAGCCATACTCACTCACGTCTCCAATTTACAATCCTATGTATCCTAGGTAGTACAATTTTGTGTTAAGATATAATCCTACTCGGTTGAAAAGTGTTGGTCCAAGGACAAAAAAAGAGAGAGCAATAGTGAATAGTGAGGGAGAGAGCAATTTTAGAGAATGGATGAGCGTCCCCTCCACCTTGCCCTTCCCCTTTTATAGGAGATGTGGGAGGTGTAGGTTTTGATTCCTTCCCTTGGTAGGTCTTGCCATTACAAATGTGTCCCTATAAATTACAAGTAGGCCCTAAATACTCACAAATAAGCACTTAGGCTTAGTAATTGGGACTTATTACCACCACTATACTCACACCTTTCACAGCCATGTCGTAACCCCCCATCGCAGACCAATTTCGACCTCGGCAATAAGCTATCGACAGTGATGGTCATAGCCTTCACCGTCGGCATCTGAGACCGACTGCGGTGTACACTAACACTGCCATATTGGCTTATGCTCCGTCCATGATTAGGTCCTTACTTCCGTCGCAATGGAGCACGACCCGGCTGTGGGTATACACTAACACTGCTGCATTGGCAAATTATCCACCTGTGTCGAGGCTATCAAAACATCGTGTGGGCACATCAACTGCCTGTGTAGTGGTCACCAGCACCGTTGCCTTGTACTTCGACCCGATTGTCTATGGTGCGGGTTCGTTGTCGCTTCGATGGCCAAGACATCTGTGTAGAGGTTAACACCACGGTTGCTTCAACGTATGAACCACCAGTACAAAGGTCATGAGCTTGATGGATGGACGAGGTTTGTATTCTGTTCCTGAAGTAATGTACTCAACTTTCTTGGACATGTGCCAGTAAACCTGGCTTTTTTGAGAATTAGTGCCATTTGATCCTAGTGCATCTATTCAGATGTTATCTGTAAACTGTGAACAACATATAGTTATTGGTCAATTATCTTTTCTGTCTTAGTAATCAGCTCTTCTGACTATTGCAGGTTCGAGAACGTATTTTGGAAAGATGTAAAGAAGTAGAGAAAACAGCCATAGAACAAGCAACAGATAACACAATCCTTGATCAGCTCGGGAAGGTATTGCTCCTACTTCTGAGACAGCCTTTCAATTCTGAAGTCTTGGTGCAGGGTAGATCATTGACATGATATGCTTTCTCCAATTATTCAAATTCTTTTGCACCTTGTCTCCAAGATCATTTAAGTTTTCACACTACAAGGAATAAGTCTTTACATGACGATTTACTGGTGACGTTTAAAGGAACCATCATAGAATTCTATTGTTTATGACGATTCATTATTAGATGATATATCTATGATGACTTGTTTAGTAACTGTCACTATTAACCATCACAAATCATTTTGGCAACTCAGTGGTAAATCTATGACAGACGATTTTTTTTATTCCTATGACGGACGATTTGGTTTGGTCATAGATGAATCATCCAACATGGCGCTGATGTGGACGTTGACGTGGCCATGATAAAATAATCCCATGTAAATGGGGAAGGTTGGACCCACCTGTCGGGATGGAAATGCTAATTCTTTGGTAGCTGAGGACACTAAAGGGCATCCTACGTGGCTACTCTCCTAGTACACGTGGGCCACAAATCTGAAGAATGAATGGGCCTCCTGAATAATGGGCCATAGAAGGCCTAGTGATGACGTGGCAAGGTAGCAGCCACGTCACATCCAACATCAACAAATGACGTGGCAAAAGATGACGTGTACCAATTTTATGACAATTCAGTTCATCACTATAGCCTTTTGCTATTGTTGCTGATCAACGATTCCATGACGAAAAAACATGTTAATCTATGACGGCTCTAATCGGTCATGCAAATGTATGACGCGAGATACATGACGGATTTTTCGATCGTCATCATAAGTTAACCGTGATGCGTTTTTGATTGTCTGTGACCAAAGTAAACCGTCATGTAAAGCCTTGATTCTTGTAGTGTCACTAATCTCTCCTTGGTTTGCTTAGTTGGTTGAGGTTGATGTTCCTCATGCCTTGTTTCAAGAACAAGGCCAACAACTTTATGGAGCCAAACTTCTGCAGCTTCAGGTACTAAACAGTCTAACAATCAATTAAGTTTCAACCGATCTTTCTGTATAATGTAGATTTATTAATTCCTGCAGGCAGAAAGGAAGTTAGATAAAGACCAGCCAGCATCCTTATCGACCCAGAGGTCAGTTCAGGCATACCTAGAAGATGAGAAGGAGAATGTTACAAGAATCATTAAACAGATGCTGGCTGTTGGTGATGTTTTCAAATCTGAGAATTTACAGGTAATAATAATACCTGGGTTTCGTGTTTTTTTTGGGTAAGGGCGTGATGCTAGCAAACCTCCCAGCTTTTGCCTTTAGTTGAAGTATCTTTTGTCAGCATTTATTAGGCCTTGTTTAGTTCAAGTGTGTAAAGTTTTGGGATGTCACATCAGATATCAAATGAGGGTGTCGCATAGGGTGTTCGGATACTAATAAAAAACAAATTACAGAATCTGTTAGTAAACCGCGAGATGAATTTATTAAGCCTAATTAATCCATCATTAGCATATTTGTTACTGTAGCACTTTATTGTCAAATCATGGGCTAATTAGGCTTAAAAGATTCGTCTCGCAAATTACATGCAATCTGTGTAATTAGTTATTTTTAGTCTATATTTAATAATCCATACATGTGTCCAAACATTCGATATGATAGGGTGTAAAGTTTTGGGTGGGAACTAAACAAGGCCTTGATAACAACAAATCATCATGCAGTACTCAACTGAACAGCTCATCAAGGAAGTTGAACACTCCATAGCAGAGTTCAAAAGGTACAATCAAGACTAGGACAACATCAGGCAGCAGGTATTTAATTCCTTGATTTGGGTATTACTGGTTGTGAGTTCCTTCACTAAACTGCAGCCTTGCTATTTTTCCTGATTTAACTGCAATTTTCATTTTCTTGATATTACTTTTAGTAGGGATGAAAACGATCGGAAACGACCGATAGGAGGCCAAATCACTTTCATTTTCATATTTTTTTTGTCGAAAACGAAATCAATACGATATAGTCGGAAATGAAACAACACCGATATTTCGGTAATTTCGAAAACGATAGTAGTCAATCGAAAATACATCAATAATGATTGAAATCCATAAGAACGATATCTAAAAAATGATATAACACGTCAAACCGTAGAACATGAGAAGAGCCATATACAACCCATCACATCTCACATAACAATAATAAATAAAGCCACAATTGACAAGATATATACCACAAGCTAAAACGACACACTTCACACCATCTTAGTCTCAAACAGTGGCAAACAAACCACGCAACAGCACGAGTGCAAGACAGTTCTTGACAAAGGCACAAATAAACGATCAAGTTCTAAGTTAACTTGATATAACATAGTGATAAAAACATGAATTATTAGAGTTCCTTCTCCAATGGAGGCATCTTCCTAAAGATGAACCTCATGCATGCCAAACAATACGTGATTGTTGGCGGATTGCATTGCCTTCTTGTATGCCGTATAGTTCCTTTCCAAAAAAATTATTTACCTTATGTGCTTGCGTGTGATGTTGGATGAGCATGCATAGATGTGGACCAACTAGACCTAAAGTATGTGTTGTATCGCTAATTACTGACGGTAAATTACCGGTTAAATACAGTAATCTTTGAAAACGATCGGAAGAGGGCAAAATCGTTTTCGCTTTCATTTCCAATTATTTTTACCATTATCATTTTTGTTTTTTCGATTACCGCTACCGTTTCCGTTGAGGCCTAAAAATCGGGAAAAAAACTCGAAAACGATTTTCGAAAATCGGAGATTATCATTTTTGTTTTCATCCCTAACTTTTAGTGTCTTTTCATCTCACAGATGTCCACTATCAGTGAATCATAAGGGTCTATGCTAAAAGGGATTATCTGCCTAACCTTATCTTTTCCCATGAATGGAAAACCTCATTTGTATTATTTCTATGTGGAATTCAATGATGCAGGTCCAGGATGTTCTAGAGGCAGCGAAGGTGCTTGAATGGCTCAAGGAGAACTGCGCAGTCGAGTATATCAGGCGATGAGTCTCTGATGCTGCTGGGTCAAGGTTCTCTGAATGTGAGAAAGATGGCTGGTGTGGCGGTGGCAATTTTGTGAGTAACCTTGGTCCTTGCCAACCAACCCATGCAATGAAGAATCTTGCGCATAGCAGTCCAGTACAGTGATTAAGAATTTGTTTCTATATAGCATAAGAAAGAAGTATACTATATTTTGTAAGTAGAATGCAAGTTCGCAAAAGTTGTACCCAGTTTTTAAGCGGTTGTAATCCACATTGCAACAGATCAGTCTTACAAATATAAAAATCAAGTGAATCAAGAGTTTTACATCAGCTCTATTGTGTCGTCCCCCTTTTCAGTTCTTCAGTTTGGATGTGATGTGTTGGACTATGTGCACGATGGCTTTCCTTTGTCTCCATGAAAATGTGGAATTGGATGCATGCTTGGCAGGTTGCTACTGCTTCCCCGTGGCTTACAATGTATGCGGATGAGCAACAACTCAGTTACCATTTTATGGTATTTCAGAAGCTATTTTGCATAAAAGTTATACGGCTCAAATATCTATTGGGAAACACACACGCGCACGCGTGGCGTGTGCGCGC
This sequence comes from Saccharum spontaneum, assembly GCA_022457205.1. Taxonomy (NCBI): domain Eukaryota; kingdom Viridiplantae; phylum Streptophyta; class Magnoliopsida; order Poales; family Poaceae; genus Saccharum; species Saccharum spontaneum. The sequence continues at coordinate 4,678,032 of CM039609.1, read as the reverse complement.
GCACACAAGCCACACACCCACGCACGCGCACAGACCACGCGCGAACACACACAAGAGCCACACACCGACACACGCACGCGCATACAAGCACACGTATCTTTAATTCAACCGGTGTGGTGTGTTTTCACTTGCTAGAATTCAATAGTTAAACAAGGCCAAGATACGGGACAGGGGTGCAAACTAAAGATGGCAATGGGCCCGATCCCCGATTCCTTGTGGGGAATTCCCCTATTAGGGGATAGGGATGGGGCCATTTGATCCCCAATGGGGATCAGATGATGATCAGGGACTCCTCGCAGTGGAACCACGTCTGTTGCTTCACGACGATTGCCTTGACCGTTTGCCTGAACGCCTCTCTGTCGTCCATCCCCAGCACAACCGGTGCCACCCCTGCCACTATCGCTGACCGCCGTCTGCCATACTCTGACTTGGTTCGCCGCAGGTTCGGCGAAGCCGCCCTCATTGTGCGTACAGCCTGCTGCGCCGCTGTGGGTCTTCTCCGACGTGATCTGCCGCGGGGGGCTGGGCGCACACCGTCTTCACGTGCACTGCCTTCTTGTCCTCGAACACCTCTTCTGGCGGCGCCGCCTCCTCCTCCTCGGAGGGCTCAGCCTTGTTCCCCATCCCCAATCCTCGCTTCCCCGCCCGCAACAACTCAGTTACCATTTTATGGTACTTTAGAAGCTATTTTGCATAAAAGTTATATGACTCAAATATCTAATGGAAAACACACATGACACGCATGGCGCGTGCGCACGCACACACAAGCCACACGCGCAAGCACACACACAAGCCACACACCCACGTACGTGTGCATACGCACACGCACAGGCCACACGTGCGCGCGCACGCACACAAGAGCCACACACCGACACATACGCACGCGCACACATCTTTAATTCAACCAGTGTGGTGTGTTTTCACTCGCTAGAATTCAATAGTTAAACAAGGCAAAGATGGGAGAGAAGGGGCGCAAACTAAAGATGGCAATGGGCCCGATCCCCGATTCCCTGTGGGGAATTTCCCTATTAGGGTATGGAGCCATTTGATCCCTCATGGGAATGGGGCGATGATTAGAGACTCCTCATAGTGAAACTAGGTCTGCTGCTTCGCGACGAACGTCTCGACCGCCTGCTGGAACGCCTCTCCATCGTCCATCCCAGCTCCACCGCCGCCATAGTAGTCGCGGCTGCTGCCGCCGACCACCGTTGCCGCTGCTTGCCGTTCTCCAACTTGGTCGTCGCAGCTCCGGCAACGCTGCCCTCATCGTGCTCGTATGGCCTGCTGCGCCGCCACGAGTCTTCTCCGACATGGTCCGCCACGAGGCTGGGCGCACACCGTCTTCATGTGCATTGCCTCCTTGTCCTCGAACACCTCCTCCGGCAGCACCACCTCTTCCCCGAAGGGCTCCGCCTTGGTCCTTCATCCCCAATCCTCGCTTCCTCACTCTACAACAATGCAGTTAACCTTTTATGGTACTTCAAAAGCTATTTTGCATAAAGGTTATATGCCTCAAATATCTATTGGGAAACACACATGTGCACGCGCATGCAAGCACGCCCACAAGCCACACACCCACGCACGTGCACATATGCACACGCACAGGCCATGCGCGTGCACGCAAGAGCCACACACCGACACACGCATGCGCACACACGCTCACACGCGTCTTTAATTCAACCGGTGTAGTGTGTTTTCACTTGCTAGAATTCAATAGTTAAACAAGGCGAAGATGGGGGAGAAGGGGTGCAAACTAAAGATGGCAATGGGCTCGATCCTCGATTCCCTGCGGGAAATTCCAATATTAGGGGGATAGGGACGGGGCCATTTGATCCCCCACGGGGAGTGGGCGATGATCAGGGACTCCTCGCAGTGGAACCAGGTCTGCTGCTTCGTGATGAACACCTCGACCGCCTGCCAGAACGCCTCTCCGTCGTCCATCCCTAGCTCCACTGGTGCTACCGTTGCCGCCGCCTGCCGTTCTCTGACTTGGCTCGCCACAGCTCTGGTGAAGCCACCCTCATTGTGCTCGTATGGCCTGCAGCACCGCTACAAGTCTTCTCCGACATGGTCCGCCAGGGGGGTTGGGCGCGAACTGTCTTCACGTGCACTACCTCCTTGTCCTCAAACTCCTCTTTCGGCGGTGTCACCTCCTCCCCAGAGGGCTTAGCCTTGGTCCCTTCCCCAATCCTCGCTTCCCCACCCCACAACAAGTCAGTTACCATTTTATGGTACTTCAGAAGCTATTTTGCATAAAAGTTATATGGCTCAAATATCTAATGGGAAACACACACGCACGTGTGTGCGCGCACACAAAAGCCACACGCGCAAGCACACCCACGCGCATGTGCGCATATGCACACGCACAGGCCACACACGCGCCCGCACACACTAGAGCTACACACCGGCACACGCACATGCACAAGGGTGCACACAAATCTTTAATTCAACCGGTGTGATGTGTTTTCACTTGCTAGAATTCAATAGTTAAACAAGGTGAAGATGGGGGAGAAGGGGTGCAAACTAAAGATGGCAATGGGCCCAATCCCCAATTCCCCATTGGGAATACCCCTATTAGGGGATGGGGCCATTTGATCCCCCATTTGGATCGGGCGTTGATTAGGGACTCCTCGCGGTGGAACCAGGTCTGCTGCTTCGTGATGAATGCTGTAACCATTTGCCAGAACACCTCTCTGTCATCCATCTCCAGCTCCACGGGAGCCGCCATTGCCGCTGCTGTTTCCACTGATCGCCATTGTTGTCACCTGCCGTTCTCCAACTTGGGTTGCCGTAGCTTTGGCGACGCCGCCCTCGTCATGCTCATACAGCTTGTTGTGCTTCCACAGGTCTTCTCTAACATGGTCCGTCACAGGGGGCTGGGCACGCACTGTGTTCACGTGCACTGCCTCCTTTTCCTCGAACACGTCATCTGGCTGCGCCGCCTCCTCCCCGGAGGGCTCCATCCTGGTCCCTGTTGATATTTGGTAACGCAATTAGGAAATGATCCGCAAGCGCACGGATATCGGTGAGCACTTCACCCGAGATGTTATCCAGAGTATCGTATTTATTTTTTTACCACTAGGAGAAAGCGTGCATCTGACTAACCAAATCTATTACTACTAACCTTTAGGCTACAACCACTGTGATTTGATGTGAGCGATGTATAGAGAAGACTGCAACTGCACTCTCGTTCTAACCTTGGTAAGGATGATCTACTGCTCTATTGGGGAGGCTCACGGAATCTAGACACCTCAAAGGATGTTCGACCCGCACCTATAAACCCTATCGATCCTGCTACGGGATATGGAATACAAAGGTAGCTACGGAAATGTCACGTTCCTCGCTACTACCACGGTCCGGCTAGACAGGGGATATCTATGAGTATCCTAGCCCAAACACCTCGTTTACGCTAGAGATGATTACTCTAAACTCTACGCGAAGAGATTAAAGTAAACTCATAAACCAAAGAACAATAAAACAAAGAACTTACTAGAATTTAGAAGTCGAAATACTGAAGAATCCTAGGAGCAAGCCTCGGGTTAGGAGAACTTGATCCTGCAGGTACAACCTCGAAGTAGTCACCGACAAGCTGGGCTTCCTTCGATCTATACCTCCACTCTATCTCTCTCAATCTAGAAGAACTAAGTCTAATCTCACATTGGATGCTAAGCCCTAATGAGGTGGGAACCCTAAGGGAACCTCTCTCTCTGAATCCTCTCTGGAAAATATGAAAATAATGGACTTGGATTCTCCTCTCCAGGGGCCAGGGGTCCTGCTTATATAGTCCCTTCAAGTGAACCTGGGCTGTCGGATCAAACCGACATTAATCGCACGGTTTTCCTTGATCCTTTAGGTCGGTGGGGCATAATCTGCGAGACTCATCCTGATTGGTTGTAGACCTAGGGTGGGCACCCTAGGGTCCAGGGCGGGCACCCTGGTCCCGGGCCCGTTCTGCCTCCCGTTCGATCCCGTGGCTTCTGGAGTCTTCTAGATGATAGAAAATCGGTGAACACGTTAATATCTCTATGTAATTCCGACGTGTGGGCCTTTCCTTTGCATTTCCTGATAACCCCCTGCAGAAACAGATAAACAACAAAACTCGTGGAATTCTGTCAGATCAAACCCTAATTCTAGGTGTTGCTTGCATATAAGTCCTTTTCCTTATTTATTGGATAATTAAAATTGATACTTAAGAACTGTCAACAAACACCCCCATACTTAGGCTTTTACTCGTCCTCGAGAAAAGGATGGTTCAGAAAAATAACTGGGGTTGAAACATTGTAAAGCATTCTTTTTATACCTGCAGGGTGTT